>JACXGI010012125.1:0-23421 GCA_016801175.1 Esox masquinongy | reverse complement strand
AATATCCAATAAATTTCGTTCCACTTCATGATTGTGTCCCACTTGTTGTTGATTCTTCACAAAAAATTACAGTTTTATATCTTTATGTTTGAAGCCTGAAATGTGGCAAAAGGTCGAAAAGTTCAAGGGGGCCGAATACTTTCGCAAGGCACTGTACATTATATCTATCATTATATCTATCATCTATAATCTGTGATTAGAACGTATCATTAGAATGCATCATTAGAACATCTAGGTACGAGTGATGCAACAATCACTGATAAGACTGCGCTTTTATTTACTCACATTTAGCTCAAACTGTATTTATAACTTTCTTTCCTCACTGTAATTGTTTGAAGATCTACACTACGAGGTAGCAAGCGTTCAAATCGGGACAAGAAGGGTTATTAGTTACTGTTACTATTAGCCACTAGAACAATTTACCATATCCTGGGAGAGCTGACAACCGGTCAAAATCGTTTTGTAAAAACTTTCTAGAAGTTACATTACCCGAAGTTAGCTAACGTAGGTGGACACTGCCACGTTGATAAAGGTGATAAGATGAGTAACTCTGAGACCGGATGGTCATTTACATTTGCTTGTCAGACAGAGATTTGCAAATCTTTGGTCAGATATACCTTACAACTCCCAGAATCCAGTGCAATGTAAATAAACATGGCTGCGCATATAGACAGTAATTAGCTAAAACAAAAAAAGCTCAATGTAGTCTTCAAAAACATATTTTTCACTGATCGTGTTTGTCCATTACTAAATATGCAACAATCGGAATTCATAATTTGTCATATACTTTTGAGAGCTTCTGAATAATAATGTAAATATGTGATTAACACACAACCTATTGCCTGAGAGTTAGCGTATGTTTTATTGGCACAACAAGTGTAGCATGCCACTATCTTTTGGCAACGCAATCTTTAGGAAAAGGACAGCATTTTTTATGGTTGGTCATTAATTATTCAGTAAACCTTTTAACTGTATTAATGCCAGTAGTAGTTTTTCTAATATAATTTTAACCAGTTGAAGGAACTGGATTTTGACCCTTTGAAGATGAATTCCAAATAGTCAATTAAGTAATGTAACAAATTAATTTAATATATAAAGAGAGTATTACAATTACAGTACAAGTATCAAAGATAAAAGTTCTCAGGAGATTCAAGATGTTTGCAAGAGCAAAGATGCATGCAGAAGAAGGAAAATGCAAGAGAGAGCTAACGTGAACCCCACTCTGGTTTATATCCTAAAACTAAAGGCATGTGGGTTGGTTTACTGACCTAAGGATAACAAAACTAGTCCTGAAGAATAGACCACTTATCAATTAGGGACACATTCTGATGTGTTCTGGGGCCATCTCATATGACGGAGTGGTGTTATCTCGAGAAGCAAGCAAGCTAGGCAATAACAAGAAAACCTTTCCCAGACAAAATCAGAAATAAATTACATAACTAGTAAGCAGCGTGATGTTTTTGGGCAGCTTTGGATGAAATGTATTGTGATGTCATAATCATTCTGGAACTCTGAGCGAGTACTGAAATCACGTGCAAAAAAACTCACGCTAGGAGGCTGTTAAGTGATATTTGAAACTTGAAAAGTAAAGAGTAGTGAAGACTTATCTTTAAATTGGATATGATTATTAATTACAGCACATATTGTACATCCCCCATTTTAGTATGCCAATATGTTGGCTTCACAGCAGTTTCCTATTAGGTAGGTGTGTTTCTTTGTAACTTTGGTACATGCACAAAAGAGCTGTCGATGTCTAGTCTTAATTTCAGGCTTTACATCTGTAGTGTGTAGTTGGTGTAAGAAAATATGAGGACTAAAGAAATGTCAACAAAAATTTAACTGGTCATCATGAGGCAGATGAATTCGAATATAAGACACATTAGGCACCTCAAAATCCACAGTTTTATACATTACCTGGTAAATAAATATAATTTTTGTAATATCAAAACATTTCCATACTAAATCTGCAGCAATATATTATTTGAAAAAAACTGAATGATAGTGTTTCACATTATTCATTTAAAAGAAATTATTTTTGGTGTATGCAGAACCTTGCAGAATTGCAGAAAAGCTACCCCCTTTGCATTTCCTCTTCAAGCTATACTGAAGATATGTAAGATATCATCTAATAAAGCGTAATATATAATAAATGAACTATCCCAGATGTATGCTTACTATGTATTGTCTACCCCTGAGGTTGGACTGGGCAAGTGAAATGCTTGTTATTTCCTGGTAGACTGCATACAATTCACTCAGTTTCTATTCAAGATAGCAAACAAGCAGTGAATAGTGTAGGAAATCATTATGTTATCTATATCACCATGACAAATCTTAAAAATATTCTAAAAAATAAAAAATGAAAGCTGAAAGTCTACACTTTAACCCTATAGTCTTGTATCATTTTAACCCATATTGCAGGAATACAGAGTAAATAAATGTCACTCTCCAAATAAGTAAATTACTTGATAGATTTTTTTTCCCCAGTTGCTCCTTACATTATATGATGGGAACTCACCTCATCTCTCACCACCAAATTATGTTGCCACATCATCACATCATTTTTGTTGTTGCCAGAAAGCTGAATTGGTTTATATCAATTAGAAATCAAGGGCTGATTTGTAGGCCTTGAAGATATACACTGCTCAAAAAAATTAAGGGAACACTTAAATCAGACATCGGGTATCGATGAAGGACATATAGTAAAGACCAAATTCTTTACCGTACATTGTGTAATTTGTTGAGAACAGAATGATGTAACAACGGTCAATGGAAACTATAATCACCAACCGATTGAGGCCTGGATTCAAACTTACACCGAAAATCAAAGTTATCATTTTAAAACACAGGCTGTTCCAACTAGTGCGAATTTCATCATGGCAATTCAAAATGTGGCACAGTAGTGTATATGGCCCCCATGTGCCTGTATGCACTCCCAACAGCGTCTGGGCATGCTTCTGATGAGGCGGCAGATGGTGTCCTGGGGGGATCTCCCCTAGACCTGGATCAGGGCATCAGTGAGCTCCTGGACAGTCTGTGGCGCCACTTGGCGGCATCGGCTGCACCGATACATAACGTCCCAGAGGTTCTCAATTGGATTCAGATCTGGGGAACGTTAGGGCCAGTCAATGGTTTCAATGCCTTCGTCATCCAGGAACTGCCTACACACTCTGGCCACATGAGGCCGGGCATTGTCCTGCACCAGGAGGAACCCAGGGCCCACTGCAACAGTGTAAGGTCTGACGATGGGTCTGAGGATTTCATCCCGGTACCTAACAGCAGTCAGGGTATCATTGGCTACCACATGGAGGACTGTGTGACCCTCCAAGGATATGCCTCCCAAGACCATCACTGACCCACTGCCAAACCGTTCATGCTGGATGATGTTGCAGGCAGCATAATGTTCACCACGGCATCTCCAGACTCTTTCACGTCTGTCACGTGCTCAGTGTGAACCTGCTCTCATCTGTGAAGAGAATGGGGCGCCAATGGCGGACCTGCCAATTCTGGTGTTCTCTAGCGTATGCCAATCGAGCTGCATGGTGCTGGGCTGTGAGCACAGGTCCCACTAAAGGATGTCAGGCCCTCATGCCACCCTCAGGGAGTTTGTTTCTGGGAGTTTGGTCAGAAACATGCACACCAGTAGCCTGCTGGAGGTCATTTTGTAGGAGCAGTGCTCCTCCTGTTCCTCCTCCCACAAAGGAGCAGATACCAGTCCTGCTGCTGGGTTGATGCCCTTCTACGGCCATGTCCAGCTCTCCTTGTGTAACAACCCGTCTCCTGGTATCTCCCCCCATGCTCTTGAGACTGCACTGGGATGATACAGCAAACCTTCTTACGACTGCACATGTGGATGTGCCATCCTGGAGGATATCTGTGCAACTGGAATGGGCTGTAGGTACCACCTCATGCTACCAGTAGTGACAAGGACACTAGCAAAATGCAAAAATTTAGAAAAGAATAGTCAGAAAGGATAAGGAGAGAGCAATTGTCTGTGGCCACCACCTGCAAATTCATTCCCATTTTGTTTAGCTGTTGTGCCTGTTGTCACTTTCATTTGCACCAAAACAGGTGATATTGATTCACAATCGCTTATGCTTCCTAACTGGACAGATTGCTATCCCTAAGTTTAATTGACTTGGTGTTATACTGTGATGAATGTGTTCCCTTAATTTTTTTGAGCAATTTATATCCAGGTTGGAAACATGGACGTTGTTAATACCCTTACTCTTACCTTTGGTTGAACACAATCCAAATGACAGTCATGGCAGTGTATACTTTAGCATGTATTACCTCCTGCTGCACATAGTCCAGAGTCTTCTTAAAATTCCAATAGTTGGATTCATTCTTTCTAAATGATTTCATGACAACGATGACATGCTTTTCAACTTGGCTTGCAAACTAGGACAAAATGAGAAAAAAGACATCAAAAAAAAAGAAAGAAACCATTCAAGTCATTCCATTATTGTGGAAATACCATACCCACTGAGATCCACTTACAAGATTACCTTTCAACACATTCAAAATGTAACAAAATATACTTTACTTGCATAGCACACCTAGAGAAAAACTAGGCTAATGCATACAAACAAAATCTCAGAAATCATAGCAGTTTAACCTTTAGGCAACCCTGTTTGGAGTTTCTTTGTTTTATTTATTACATCCGTCCCCTGCCATGTTAGTAATTTTGCAAGACTCTGCTTTTTTACATATTTTACTTTGCCTATTTGTTATCCTTAAAACGGGGAAAAAATATTAATTATTTGGGGAGGTCAGGGGGTTATTTTTCACCCTCACTGACCATTTTCCCTGAGCCTGTAGGTGTCCTAGAGTAAAAACCAAAACCACATTCATGTTCCAGAGACTACTGAATATAGAACATTATTATTTTTTAGCCCCAACTGGTAATTTTTAAGGAATTCATTTGTAATTGCACCTGGTATGGGTGATTTTTCACTGACTCCTAAGCTGAGCTTTTGTTTGATAGCATTGCTTGTGGGCATCTTACAGCAAAACTAACCATATCCACGTGTCCTAGAGACTCTCCTGAATTGACCGAAGTTACTTATGAGTTTGTAGCTCGAACCATTTGATCATGGCGATTGTCTATGTGACAAGACAACCACGACCACAGACAAGTCTTTAAATCTAAGGCTCTGTTATCTGACACAAAGGAAGTCAGAGAACACATAATGACATGACCAAATTCAAACATGCCTAAACCAAGGAAATAATTTCTATATAAATCTTTTGCAGAGGTGTAAAAAGTACAAAGTTAAAGTACTTGGCTGGGATTGGCTGTATGCACCACTTTAGGGAAGTCTGTAATTAATACCTAAATTTCCAGGTAAAGGGAGTTTAATTAACCAGTGGGTAGAACAATAAAAAGTAATAGTGAAAAATTATCAATTTAGGTCACTACTACTAGTTACGAAATACCTTGTAATTTAAGTCTTAATTAGGAACTTCCCAAAACTGGTAAACACAACCAAGTACGTTTATATCTCTGATCGTTTGTCATCATTTTGATGTCATCAGTGTAACAGAACATAGCTCAATCAACAGCTAACTTGAAATGTCACTGATGGAGTATACAATTGGTACTTTTTGTATAGCTTAAAAAGTACATTGTCAAGAACAGCGGTTATGTTTGTTGCAAAGCGTAATACTGAGGTTGCGCCCTGAGTGTGGCCTTGAAAACTGGACGTTGTTACTAACATACTTACATCAGTTGGACCAGCTAAGAATCTAAGACTAAAGGTAGACCATGGAATTTGAACTAGCTAACGTTGACATTGTTGGCTATTTTTACTGACTTTGCTTATAGCTGATAAGGACAACATTGCAGTCCATCAAAAGTAAGTTTGATTACATGGAAATGTTGACCTACTTTAGCAATGTCATTGTCATTCACAAGCCTGTAAAATGTTATTTAGATTAAACTGTAACTACCACCTGTTCAACAGCTAATAAAGAAAACTCTCCCTAAATATGGTCAAACAACACCACGGATTGTGTTACTTCAGGTATTTTACATGGTCTGTGTAAAGAACAGAAAGTGAGTAGTGTATGTGTAGTTCTTCAAGCAACTTAATACGTAAATGTCTCACTAAAGTCTTCTGAGTGTAGAGAAGAACGGCTCCCACAATCTGAGCCGCAAGAAGAACGGAGAGCAAGAAGAAAAACTGTAAAGATGAACAACAGTTAGATGAGACACTGACGTCTTTATATGAGTTGTTAAACAATTTGCTTGTTTGTTTTGTAGGTGCCAACAGAAGCTTTGGACTGAGATAAAACAGTAGCTGCCAAAAGTATTGAAACCAGTGGTCCTATTGTGGACCTATTATTTTACTGGATTATGAATGGTACATTAACATTTTGTATTGTATGAGATTTTCTTCTAAAACCCTGATATTCAAAATCAATTACTGAATGGCGACATTGGTTTTACAGTAGTGATTTTGGAATGATTTATGTCATATTTTAGTACACTTAGAATATGCTGCTAATGTATTTCAAATGTATTATATATTTATTGAGTATATGTCAAGTGAACTAAAATGCTATTCCCAATGATGTATTATAAGTATACTAAAGTATGAAATAAGTGGTTCCAGTTTAACACAGTGGAGTATACGTATTGCTATTTAAATAGTACTTCAATACTTTTAAAATACTATTTAATGTATTAAGATACATAAGTGATTCCAAAATAATACACTTAAGTATACTACTTTTTTGGGTTTGGTAATTTGGGAAACCATAATTGGTAGAGCCACATTCAACTACAATAACAGCTTGAACTCTTTTGGAAACTGCTTTGAAGACAGTGTTGGAGTAATTTTGTCTCATTCATCTCGGCAGATTTGCTCCAGGTTGTTCAGTTTGGTTGGACGACAGTGCCACATATTCTCAATGGGCTAAGATCAGGATTTTGACTGGGCCACTTTAAAGACATTCACCTTATATTTCTTGAGCCACTCCAATTTTGCTTTGGTCTTAATCATTGTCCTTCTGTAGGGTGAATTTCCTCACACATTTTATTAGCGGACTAATGGGGTACATCCAGAATAACCCCGCACAAATGAAACAAAGCATGCCGTGATTGCTTTGCATCAGGGCTGAGAACAAAGCATTCATCCACTATCATTAAGTTTCTTAACAACATCCCAGCTGTGTTAAATTCATCTCGCAAAACAAACAGACATCTGTATATAATCAAGCAAATTACGTGCAATGTTATGCAAACTAATCTGAAAACGTTTTGGGAATTTGATGAAAACAACACAAAAACGATCAGGCCTAATGATGCCACTGCACATAGATATTATTTTGTATTCTTATCCTAATCTGTGCGTTTACTGTATATTACTTTAAATGTGGATAATGCACTTTGGTCTTTATTTACCTTCAGCGTCACAGCCTGACCAGTGATCATTCACCAATGGTGTTTTTAAGTAGACAATCTGACAGCAACTTTAATGTTTCACAGGGGAACGCTAATGGTAAGGTAATTGTATTCTTGTGTAAACTGTGAGCTTCCACAGTACAGGGGTTGTATTCTTATGCAAGCAACAAATTACATTCATTTTTGTAACAAATATTTCCAACATAGAACTAAAAATCTTACAATAATTTATTTTGGGTGTCAGTGTTTTCATAAAAAGAGGATTTTCCCACTGCCCCGAAGAATGATTGGGTGGTGCATAGAAACCTGTGTAATTAGATCTTTGATGAAAGGTGCAGTGGGTTCACACTCAAAACATGCTGATTAAAGCTTACTTTATGTTTCGGTTTCTTTTTTAAAAAAATTTATCAAAACACACACAGGCATTTCTGCTTAATGCCTTCTTCAGTGTGTCTTAAAATAAATAACAAACAGAAGGAAATGTTAATGTACCATTATTCGGTAATATGAGAGAATTGGTTAGGGGTTTGAATACTTTTGCAAAGCTTTCTAATTACAGTGCCACAGAATTCACTTGTGATAGATTTTGATAAAATGGATTTTAAGCAAGCATATCCATACATATAGATAGGGTCTATACAAATCACTTCTGCAAATAAAACATTTTACAAATTCACTACCTCATCGATGCTTTCAAAATTATCTTTATTATTTCTTACCATGCCTAACATGCATTTCACCTCCTTCAGTGCACCCAGACACCCAAAGAAGCCCAACAACATTGTAACACTTCCACCAATCATAAAAAAATAGGACAAGACCGAGAAAGACATATGCGGAGGGGCAGGCACTGTAAAAGGAAATTACAAAATTTGATATTAACGGTTGCTGATAATGGCATGGATATACAGTAATACAACTGATTAGCTATAAGATACACGCAACCTTAACATGAAAATTAGGTCGCTTTTGTCGTTTTTTCTAACCTTGGTTTAAAATACAGTTGTGCCCAAAATCTTGCATACCATTGGAGAATTGGTAATATATGTACCATTTGAAAAGAAAACATGAGTGAGCAGACAAAACACATGTCTTGTATTTCTTATGGGATTCACATTCAACTGTCATAACAGAATGGCACAATCATAAAACAAAACATGGCAACAAAGAAAAAAAATGAATTGACCAAAAGTCTGCATACAGTTCTTAATACTGTGTATAGCCCCTTTTAGCATAAATGACAGCGTGCAGTTTTTTGTAATAGTTTTCTATGAGGCCCCGAATTCTTGCAGGTGGTATAGCTGCCCATTCATCTTGGCAAATGCCTCCAGGTCATGCAAAGTCTTTGGTCGTCTTGCGTGAACCGCACGTTTGATATCTCCCCAGAGTGGCTCGATGACATTAAGGTCAGAAGACTGTGATTGCCACTCCAGAACTTTCAGCTTTTTCTGCTGTAACCACTGGAGGGTCAACTTAGCCTTGTGTTTAGGGTCATTGTCGTGCTGGAAATTCCAAGAGCGTCCCATGCGCAATTTTGCAAATTCTCTGCCAGTATTTTCGGATAACACGCTGCATTCATCTTACCATCAATTTTCACATGATTCCCCATGCCTTAAGAGCTCACACACCCCCAAAACATCAATGAGCCACCACCATGCTTCACAGTGGGGATGTCATTCTGTTCACTATAGGCCTTGTTGACCCCTCTTCAAACATAGCGCTTATGGTTGTGACCGTAAACATCTATTTTGGTCACGTCACTCCAAATTACAGTGTGCCAGAAGCTGTGAGGCGTGTCAAGGTGTTGTCGGGCATATTGTAACCGGGCTTTTTTGTGTCATTGGCAAGGTAAAGGCTTCTTTCTGGCAACTTGAACATGCAGCTAATTTTTTTCCAAGTACCGTCGTATTGTGCTCCTTGAAACAACCACAGTCTTTTTCCAGAGCAGTTTGTATTTCTCCTCAGGTTACCTGTGGGTTTTTCTTTGTCCCGAACAATTCTTCTGGCAGTTTTGGCTGAAATCTTTCTTGGTCTACCTGACCTTGGCTTGGTAGCAAGAGATCCCCGAATTTTCCACTTCTTAATAAATGACTGAACAGTACTGACTGGCATTTGCAAGGCTTTGGATATCTTTTTATATCAATTCCATCTTCATAAAGTTCCATTACCTTGTTACGCAGGTCTTTCGATAGTTCTTTTCTGCTCTCCAAGGCTTAGTATCTAGCCTGCTCAGTGCATCCACGTGAGAGCTAACAAACTCATTGACTATTTATACACACTAATTACAATTTAAAAAGCCACAGGTGTGGGAAATTCACCTTTAATTGCCATTTTCATGTGTGTGTATTATCCTGTGTGTCTGTAACAAGGCCAAACGTTCAAGGATATGTAAACTTTTGATCAGGGCCATTTGGACGATTTCTGTTATCATTGTGATTTAAAAAGGATCCAAACAACTATGTGATAATAAATGGCTTCATATGATCACTATCCTTAAATTAAAGACAGTTTTTTGCATGACCAATCATATTTTCAAAATCAATGCCAAAATTTCACAATATCTGCCAGGGTATGCAAACTTATGAGCACAACTATAGGTCTATAAAATTGATATGTTAGGGTATAAAATCTTCTTGAGTTGGATACTATTCAGGCTAATACTGAGAATTTACTCTAATTCTACTACATGTTCACCGTTGCTTTTCAAGCCATTTACCGGTGGAAATATGATGTTTTATTATATACTATTGTAACAAGTTGTGAAGAATAGAAACTCACTGAAGAAGCTTGTCTCAGCAAGGACTATCCATATCCCAAGTGACAGCAGCAGGGCACCTAGAATCTAGTGGAAGGGTGGTATCTTATTACATTGTACAATAAACACATCACACAACTAAGAAATGACTTTACCGTCAACAGACAAGTTTAATCGTCATGCAAATATCAATCAAGTGTATTTTTATTTTGAAATTCTAGTAACGGCTTTAACACTTGTAATGTGAGAACAGCAGTTATTTTGATTTTAAAGGTAGTGACAATGAGTGGGAAATACAAATAAGTCAAAACAAGTGAATGATTGAACTTACACAAAAGAGGAGATTGAATAGGAATAGTATATATTTGATGAGACCAAGACATCCTTGGGATACCATTCTGTATCTGAAAAATAATTAAAACAATCACAGTCACAATTTTACAATTCGAATGCAGTGCAATATCAGTGATCTGCATTTGTTTGAATCCTGGCAATGTGTTTTCAAGGTTGGAGGTCTTTGGGTGCTACCTGACAAAGAATGGGCTGAATGGGCTTATAGTAATGGCTGGAAAAGAATGAGTTTCAGATTTTTATACCATTTATTCTAGCCATTATTATGAGCTGTCCTGTTCTATCTAGACTCCTGTTAAACATAAAAGACAAAATGTAAAATACAAATGGGAATAGAGTAAAAACAAGAGTTTCATATATCTTTCTCCTAGGTGATACAACCCAACATATTACACATTCAAAGTGTTCAATTATTTAAAATTTTTTATAAAGCAACAATACAAATAGGCTCAATGGAGACAAGATGTTTCTTTTATATATATTCTTTCTTTTAAATGTATGTTTTATATTTTCCTTGTATAGTTGCTTTCATTAACAGTCCTTTTGCCATAAAACACTGAAAACTAGTTCCTTTTGCTGTGTTTTGTAATTTTAAAGATTATTCCAAAATACATCTATTTTATATTGAATTGGTTATTTCTAAACTTGAAATCCAAATAAAAAAATATAATGTTGTATTCTTACCTGAAATGTAACAAAGAACTAAAATGAAATTGTAACAAAGAACTGATAGGAACAGATGGCACAACAGTACAGGAAAAACAGGGTGGTAACACACATACAAATAGAACATGCAAATTAAATGTCACAGTTGAGCAAATAACAATGAACCATATGTTTTTAATATCCTCCAAGTTGTATTTTTAATATCCCATATTGAGTCAGCTTCATTTGCCTTATATTGTTTGTAAGACCAGCATACGTACAATTGCTGTAACCATTTTTCCTGCTTAATGAACAATGTATGAAACTAGGAAAAGGAATACAATGGAGCTTTGTTTCACCACATAAAATGTAAAATTTAAACTACTTAATATGACACAATTGTTATAATACATAATTAAATGTGCTTGGTGTAACCATGCACAATTTTAGACATCATTATTTGCTTTCCAGTACTACCTTTTTTTTTATTAAAAAAATAAAACTATAGATTTTACACTTTGTATTAAGCAACCTTGGTGAAAGTATGGGCTGTGGGAAGTCACAAAATAACAAATACACCTCAAAATACAAAATCAATTAAATGTTCATGGCTCACAACAATTTTAAACATTTTTTTGGGGAATTTGACATTGTACTGAGCCCAGTCATAATTCCCAAGGGAAACTTTTTTTTGAGGGAAACTTAGTAAACCCAATGTTTGGGATTTGGAAGTCATAGGTCAAAACATGGATTGCCATTTCAACCAACAGGTTTGACTGGACATATTTTTTAACAATTGCAATAGTGTTCAATGAAGGGAGTGTCTGCAGGTTTTTACGCCTCTCCCCCAAGTGGCACAGGCTGCAGTCTAAGTCACTGCCACACATTACAATGTGCTCAGGTGTTGAAAGCAAGGTAGCAAGCAAGTACATGGAGAGATTTACAGCAGTTAACTACAAATATTCACATGTAGTAATACATTTTTTAGTCTGAATTTTTTTTAATAAGTAGAAATGTACACCGATCAGCCAAAACATTATGACCACCAGCCTAATATTGTGTAGGTCCCCTTTTTCCGCTAAAACAGCCCTGACCCGTTGAGGCATGGACTCCACTAGAGCTCTGAAGGTGTGCTGTGGTATCTGGCACCAAGACGTTAGTAGCAGATCCGAAGTCCTTTAAGTTGCGAGGTGGGGCCTCCATGGATCAGACTTGTTTGTCCAGCACATCCCACAGATGCTCGATTGGATAGAGATCTGAGGAATTTGGAGGCTAAGTCAACACCTTGAACTTGTTGTTGTGTTCCTCAAACCATTCCTGAAATATTTTTGCTTTGGCAGGGAGCATTATCCTGCTGAAAGAGGCAAATGCCTTCAGGGAAAGGGTGTACATGGTCTGCAACAATGCTTAGGCAGGTGGTACTGGTCAAAGTAACATCCACATGAATGGCAGGACCCATCACACTGCCTCCGCCGAATTGCCTTCTTCCTATAGTGCATCCTGGTGCCATGTGTTCTCCAGGTAAGCGACGCACACGCACCTGGCCATCCACATGATGTAAAAGAAAATGTGATTCATCAGACCAGGCCACCTTTTTCCATTACTCTGTGGTCCAGTTCTAAAGCTCACGTGCCCATTTTAAGCGCTTTCGGCAGTGGACCGGGGTCAGCATGGACATCCTGACTGGTCTGCGGCTACGCAGCCCCATATGCAACAAACAGTGATGCACTGTGTGTTCTGACACCTTTCTATCAGAACCAGCATTAACTTTTTCAGCGATCTGAGCTACAGTAGCTCGTCTGTTGGATTAGACCACACGGGCCAGCCTACGCTCCCCACGTGCATCAATGAGCCTTGGCCGCATATGAACCTGTCGCCAGTTCACTGCTTTTCCTTCCTTGGACCACTTTTGATAGATACTGACCACTGCAGACCGGGAACACCCCACAAGAACTGTAGTTTTGGAGATGCTCTGACCCATTTGTCTTGCCATCACAATTTGGCTCTTGTCAAAGTCGCTCAGATCCTTATTCTTGCTCATTTTTTCTGCTTCCAACACATGAACTTTGAGGACAAAATGTTCACTTGCTGCCTAATATATCCCACCCACTGACAGGTGCCATGAAAACAAGATTATCAGTGTTTTTCACTTTATCTGTCAGTGGACATAATGTTATGGCTGATCGGTGTATATCAATCGGTAATATATTATCTAGGGGTGTCAAAGGTAAGACATTAATGCATGCAATTAATTTAAAATGCTTAACTCTGTAAATTCTTTTGTCACCGTATACACATTTTGGTTTTTTGAGCCCGGTACTCACGTGCCAGACAACGCTGTTGCTAGGACTTAGGCTCCGCTCTACAGCAGAACTGTTACAATAGTTAGTGCTTGACTTAAGCGGGAGCTGTCTTTTGCCACAGCGTACCAAAAACTTTACTGCCGCTTGAATTGTCCAGAGCGCTTCACAAGTAGGCCTACATGTTTTCAGTCTAGCACTTGAGGGTATGCATTCATAAAGTGAATTAAGTTCACTTGCCAATAGTAGAATAATCCTAACAAACACTGCTTTAGTAGACTACACCTTCTTTAGTACAATGGAAATTGGAAAATCGTCCATCATACCAGTCTCCCTTCATAAACCAATTGGACGAGAATGCCAGCGTTGACTCCCCTGGTCCAGAGGCACTGTATGTAATGTTCTTAGACCAGATCATAACAAAAGCTGAAACTTGGCTTATTCACACTATTTACAGAAAAGATGGAAAAAAACTCACTACTCCATTGCTACAAGCAATCATCCAAAACACCTCAAAGACAACATGCCTATAGTACAATTTCTAAGACTAAACATGATCAAATTCTGAATATTTTTGGCAACAATGCCATGGACATGGCTGCTACCCCCTTTCTTTGAATCTATCTACCCACACTCTCCTCATTTAGAAGGGCACACAACATAAGGGATAGTAAAAATAAAGTGAAGATAATGTGAAGATAATCTACCTGGCCTGACTATGGCGTAAATTGATATGTCTCAAAATTATTTGTTTTAATAAATATACAATACGTGCATAAATGTGTAATCTGTATGAAGACACTGACAATCCATGTGAACACACTGACAATCCATGTATAAATTTAAAATCTGTATGAGCAGATAGAGAATTCGTACGTAAATTTGTGATCTGTGAACACAAAAAATACACATTCAAATTTGTTAAATTTTGTGTAAAATGCACGGATTGCATTTTACACAAAAATAGTTTTGAGACAACCTTTCTGCCGGTTGGAAGGAAATCAATGCATGTCGGGTATTTTCGGATGGCACATGACATAATTTTCTTCCTTTCAGTGTAGGACCATACAGTCTTTCTAGGAACCGGTCTTTAAATGTAGGCTATTTATTGTCCTCCACCAAATAGAGAGAGTAAAATAGACACTAAAATGCACCAAATAGACACTAAAATGCACTTGTTGTATTTGCAGATCTGTAACGTATCAACCGCCAGGCCTTTCTGATGCCTAGTATCCGCTAGAGCTGCCATGGCATGGTTAGCATACAAATTGTTCCTATAAGCATCTACATTCTCCTGCAAAGCATCTCCAGCCAGCCACCGCATCAGTTCATCAACTGGGTCGTTCATTATCAAACTATATAGTAAACTATATACTTCTAAAAAAGAATGAATTACAGAATGAGTGTATTTAATGTCTAATGAATTTGAAGAAAAAAGTATGTTTGTATTGTAGGTCTTATTATTAGAATACATAAAAACAATTATTTTAACTCAATAGAGATTTCAAAATAAAAAAACACCATACTTAAATTAACCACAGATTAATCTATTTGAATTTGTTTTTATCCTTTATCCTTATCCTTCTGACCCACAGTCAGCACACAGCTTTATGTGAGCAAGTCTGACAAACGAAGCGTTGCACTGCAAACATTTCATTAATTATTATTCAGTATAATACATTTGATTAATTAAATACGAAGCTGAATCTTCTGTAAAATTCAGCCTAATTCATAGACAGATGATAGGATGTTTGATATTTTGTTAATCGACTAATAAAAAACAGTAACGTCTAGCCTAATAGCCTACATTTGTGAAATTGTCAAGGATATTGTTTGTATTATATACAATTAATAATTATTTTGTTGAATAGTCAATTAAGAATATATTCCATTTTGCTAATAATTATTTAGAGTAATACATTTGAAGAATTACTGTCATAAGAAGCAGAATCTTCAGTAAAATAATAATTGAAAATTCCTAGACAGATGATAGGTTGTTTGATATTTTGTTTCTCTCTAATGAAAAATAGTAACATGTAGGCCTAATAGCTACTTTTGTTGAATTGTTGAGGATGTCGTTTGAATTATGTTTCAATAACAAATAATTCGCTGAATAGTCAAGGATGTGTTTGTATTTCTTTTCGCAAATAATTATTTAGGGTAATACATTTGATTATTTACATAAGAAGCTGAATCTTCGGTAAAATAATAAACGCAAATTCATAGAGAGAGGTAAGGATGTTTCATATTTTGTTTCTCTCCTAATGACAATCAGTTACGTTTAGCTTAATATGTCTGTTGAATTGTTGAGGATATAATTTTAATTATGTTTCAATAACAATTAATTTGTTGAATAGACAAGGACACAGTTTGTATTTCATTTCGCAAATAATTATTTTGCATAATATGATTGGCAGATGATTGGGGTGTTTGATATATTGTTTCTCTCCTAATGAAAAACAGTAACGTGAGATACCTTTATAGAATTATTGAGAATATCATCTGTATTATTTTTCAATGATAATTAAGTTATTGAATGGTCAAAGAAATTGTTTGTTGTTCTTTCATAAGTTTCAACCAAGGCTCTGATCTTTTATCTGGGAGTGTCATCAATTCATCCATTGACGTCATTCATTCAGTGAGGGGTGATTAGCAACTCCCTGGGTACCAACGCCAAGTGGCATGTGCTTTTAAAGGAATAGGTAGGAATACGGAGTAAAAAAAACAGCAAAATATTCTCCAAATAGTTTTCAGTTTGTGAGTTTAGAATTATTAAACGGAACAATGTAATATAGACATACTAAGAAAATTGGAGGAGGAGGGTGTAGCTTTCAAATGGCAGTTTTATTTTAATTGCAAACTCGGTATTTGGTGGTTCTATTGTTAAACATCAAAGTTTTATTAACATTGCTTTCAATGGCAAGAGATTGGAACGGGGATTAATCTTTTGGTTTTATTTCTCAAAGTATTCTTAAAACAACACTTTGCCAAATCGTCTTCCACCCTACTAAATGTAGCTTAAACAAATGGGGAATATACTAGACTACAGGACTAAAGTGAAAGAACTATAATAACTTTAAACATACCCATGTTATTTATTTTCACCTTACCACGCAAAGCAATTGATATTGGTTAAATAAAAATAGTAAGCAGAAATATATATACATATTTTGTTTTGCTTACTGCTGCTTGTGTTTACAATATGCTAGGTTATGTCAGTTAAATGTTTTTACATCAAAGCTAATGGAATATAGAATTATCTGTCTTTGCTCAGTAGCACAAGTTTTAGTGTTACAATGGAGCCTTCTGCATTATAAATGTATAAAAAAAATAATTGAAATTATTGGTTATCCAGAGTCCTCTAAATGACCAACAGATGGAACACCTAAAAGCGACCATTGACCTGCTGTTGCAGTCAGTTTCCTTTGGCACTGACATTTGCCTCAATGCGGTACAGCTGATTCAAGTAATGATGGGTGACTGAGAAATATAATACAAATGTCATGGTCAATATATTGTTTTTGTTGTTTGTAATTGTATCCTAAAATAAATGTTACTGCACATCTACATATTAGTGCTACCAAAAAAAAATTGTAATAATAAATATTTTATTTTGGACAACCTACTAAAATAGGCCTTTACATACAGCTCCTGAAAAAATTAAGAGACCACTGCATCTTTTTCTTTCCTTTCCAAAAACGTTGGAAAGGAAGGTTTTGAGTGAGGAACAGAAGGGTTAAAAGAAAGAGACCACTGCAAATTGAACGCTTCTGTTCCTCACTCAAAACTTTCCTTTTCAACTTTTTTGGAAAGGAAAGAAAAAGGTGCCGTGGTGTCAATTTTTTCCGGAGCTGTATTTACTTACAAAATCTACACAGATCAGCCATAACATTATGACCATTGACAGGTGAAGTGAATAACACTGATAATATCTTAATCATGGCACCTGTCAGTGGGTGGGATATATTAGGCAGCCAAGTGAACATTCTGTCGTCAAAGTTGATGTGAATGTTACTTATCATTGATTATAAAGCCTACATTTAAGAAAGGTTCATAGAAAGACTGTGTGGTCCTACTCTGAAAGGAAGGAAATTATGTCATCTGCTATCCAAAAATACCCAAGTGACACGATATTGATTTCCCTCCAGCTGGCGGAAAGTTTGTCTCAAAACTATTTGTGTGTAAAAGGCGATCAGTACGTGTAGGATTAAAATTTGTATGTGCAGAATTGAGATCCACAAATGTATTTCATGTGTTTGTAAATCTTTGTTATTTGTGGGATTTGAATCTGTATTTTCTGTGTTCACAGATCACATATTTACATACTGATTGTCAATCTGCTCATACAGATTTTTTATTTTATGCATGAATTGTCAATGTGTTCACACGGATTGTGACTCTCTCCATACAGATTACACATTTACGCACAGACTGTATATCTGTTCACAAATAATACTAAGACATATCCAATGCCATACTCGACCCACAAGGCATGTACAGATGTGAAGGGTGAGCCTGCTGCCATAACATCAGAGGCAGCAGGTGCATTAGTTTATCAAGTGTAAACTGACGGATGTAATTTTACAGTTATTGCAGATATTATGGAAATTACTAGGGGTGGGAATTCTTAGGGACCTCACGATTGAATTTTGATTTTTGAGGTTACAATTTGATTCCAAATCAATTTTCGATTTAATTACATTCCCATTGCTGTCCAGTTCTGATTGAAATACGCTAGCCAGCTGGCTACGTCCCCCCATTAGAAGTAAGGCCTAGTCCCCACATATGGGTATTTTTTAAAACAGTTTTTTTTTTGTCCTTTGTTCTTAAAAAAGTCCTATCTATACAAGCACTGTTTTAGAAAAATCTCAGTCCACATGAAACTGCAAAACACAATGTCAAGCACTGTCACTGCCACACCTACAGACAACGATATAACCATAACATTGAAGTCATGTTGGCCAATCAGAAGCATGAAAAGCGTTATTACCGGTTCCGGTATGCAAACAACAATGGCATGAGTGTTGGATGTAGCAGTGACCTCCGTAGCACATTCTGATGCCTCTGTTTCTCAATATAGTGGGAGAGTAACTGTACAGTTATGTGTAAACGTATAAAGATTAAAACGAGCACTATTTTGTCTATGTCTGCCATTGCACAAAATCACCTCATGTAAACAAAGGAGATAACGGTGCACACTCTGACATTACAAAACAAAAACTCTGTTTTCCCTGTCTACATGTCAACACTGAAAACGGAGTTCTATTAAATACCTTCTTGACTGTCAGTATGGCTTTCAGCATGGATATTATCCCTCGCGCTCCACGCAGGTGGAATAATTTTAAGTCACGACATGACCATGCAGGCTAGTGTGTGGTCAAGTATAAAGCTGCACATTAGCCTACAAAAAAAAAAAGCTCTTTCCAATCAAGCCAACGAGTCACCTTCATCGAGATGACAATTGACTACCAATGAAAAACGGTCCATCCACAGAACATGTGGACAACATTCTGCATCTCTCCCGTTACTTCCAGCGGGGGGCGGAAGTAAAGGTGCAAATGTTGCTCCAGCTAATGGGCATGCTAGCTGCATCATCCGCCTAAATTCCTCAGTCTGTTGAAACTACATCCCCTTCAGGCTCAACAGATTGCACTTGGATCCCAAGAGAGATTGAGACATTACCATTAGGATAGCAGATACCACTCCGCCCTGCTGCCATGGAGGGAGAGGAGCTTCCTGCTGAAAGGAGTCCCTCTGGGCTCTATTCCGTCAAGACAGGAAGTGGTAAGTACAGATGCATCAATGGATGGGTGGGGAGCAGTTTGTCGGCACAGAACGGTGCAGTGTGTATGGTGCTCACAGTGGAGGAAGGAACACATCAATGTTCTGGAACTCTGCACAGTGTACCTAGCCCTGAGACATTTCTTACCTTTTCTCAGAGGCAAACATGTCCTCATAAGAATGGACAACAGGTCCACAGTGTTCCACATTCACCAGGGTGGCACAAAATCCCTGAAATCCCTGGAGATAACTGGTCAACTGCTGACTTGGGCTGTCCCTCTATTGATATCCCTACAGGCCATTCATCTCCCAGGCAAGGAGAACATAGTGGCAGATTTCCTATTGCTTCAGAAACGAACCCCAGGTGGTGCAGATGATATGGGACCGATACGGGAAAACCAATGTAGACCTGGTTGCTTCAACAGAGTCCTCACACTGTCCCCTCTGGTTTTCACTCGTGGAGGCGAGCAGCCCGCTGGGGACGGATGTGCTGGCCCACTCATGGCCAGAGGGCCCACTGTATGCATTCCCTCCAACTCCACTTATTGCTGCGACTCTCCACAAAATCAGTCTGACGCACCACAGGTTGAGAACCGTTGTTCTCAACTATCCACCGCCTGCTATATGGGGAGTTGTGGCCGCTCCCATACAGACAGGACTTGCTGTCCCAGTTGGGCGACAGAATATGGCATCCCTATCCCTAGAGATTAAAACTATACATATGGCTGCTGGAAGGGCCAACGCGTTGATAACTGGCTGTGACCCCTTGGTTCTTGAGACTTTACATAACGCAAGAGCACCATCGACCAGAGCGCATACGCTTGTCGCTGGAAACCAGCTGGTGCAGGGACAGAGCACAGGACCCAGTATCCTGCTGTCCATTCATCATAATGGTATTTCTCCAGCTGTTAGGTGAGGGACGCTCAGCCTCAACATTAAAAATATATGCATCTGCAATCTCTGCATATCATGAACATATAGATGGCAGCACTGTAGGAGCCCACTACCTCATTTGTCAATTCTTATGGGGAGCTCAGCACCTATGCCCACCAAACGCAATAAGGCACCATCATGGGACCTCCCTCTAGTCTTTTAAGGCTTTGAGGGAGTCTCCTTTCGAGCCTTTGAAAGAAGGTGGGCTAAAGTGCTTATCTATGAAGACTGCTCTATTTCTGGCGAGCTCCTCAGCGAAACATGTGAGTGAACTCCATGAGCTTTCTGTGAGCCCTATGTGCCTTCGGCGGAAGTCAGTGACATTGTGGCCTAACCCATCTTTTCTACCTAAAGTGTTCTCTCCTATGCACATCAACCAGTCCATCGATCTGGCTGCATTTTGTCCCCCACCCGGCAACAGTGTTGAGGAGGAGAGGGCTAACCTCATTAACCTACATTAAGGCTACAGTAGGTTTTAGAAAGACGGACCAATTATTCATATGCTACTGTGGCAAAAACAAAGATCTAGCTGTCACAAAACCAAGACTTTCACACTGTGTTGCGGATGCAATTTCCTAAGCTTTTCGGGGTGCTGGACAGACTGCCCCTGTGGAGTGTGATGCCACTCGACAAGGGGTGTGGCGACATCCTGGGCAGCCCTGAGAGGAGTACCCTTCAATGAGATATGTGCTGCAGCTTCTTGGTCAGCTCCATGCATGTTCTCATTCATTCTACAACATCAATGTTACAATCGGTCATGCGATGAGCTCAGCTCTTCTTCCAATAGTTACATCACCACAGTTATAGGTGAGTGTTGTGATTCCTCATGACCTTTTTGATATCAATCATCCATGCTGAAAGCCGTACTGACGGTCAGGAAGGTATGAAGTAGAACAGAAGTTACGTATGTAACTATGGTTCTACGAATACCTGGATGACTGTCAATAATGTTGGTCACTTGGAATTTGCATGCAAGAAGATGTAAGACTGATTGTAGGCTAATGTGCAGCTTTTTACTTGACCGCACGCTAGCCTATGTGGTCACGTCGTGACTTTGTTGTTATAATTATTCGACCTGCGCGGAGCGCGAGAGATAACATCCATGCTGAAAGCCGTACTGATGGTCCAGGTATTCATAGAA
The DNA here is from genome assembly GCA_016801175.1 of Esox masquinongy. NCBI lineage: Eukaryota > Metazoa > Chordata > Actinopteri > Esociformes > Esocidae > Esox > Esox masquinongy. The sequence continues at coordinate 2,110 of JACXGI010012125.1, read as the reverse complement.
CCATAGTTACATACATAAATTTAGTATCTGAATATCTTCACCCTGGAAGGAATTTTTCAAAAGGCCCATTTTCAGTGACCTAAAACACAGTTTGCATGCAGACGAAAGGCCAAAACGCACAGAGAACCCCTGTTTTAAGAAATACATATGCACGTGTGGACTAGGCCTAAATCGTCTCAAGTTAAACATTTAAATGCACTGGAAACAGTGTTTTGCTGTTAAATATACACTTTCAACCAGACCACCACCATTTCTTATAGAAATGTATGCAGTTTTAAACATTTTTGGGGAGATTTAAAAAATGTAATGTATGAAAATAGTTTTGGACAAGTTCCAAATTGTAAAATTCTACTTTGACAGACCAGACATTATGTAATTTCAAATGTATCTTGATTTTTTAAAATGTACCTAAAGGCCAGCAAGGTAGCTACCACTTTCTAGCCAACAGAGAAGAACATGATGTCATTTTTAACAAAAATAAAAAGGACATTTACTGTACTTGAACAAAATGCAATGATCAGGTCTGAAGCTGGACTGGAGCATTTCATAATTGGGTTGAGCAGTTTCCCAACAACTCAATGCCTTCCTGAAGATTATGAGCATTTCATAATCTTCAGGAAGGCAAGATTATGAGCATTTCATAATCTTCAGGAAGGCATTGAGTTGTTGGGAAACTGATTTTTGTAAGATCTTCAAGAGGAACGGGAGGTTTGATATTGGCCTACAATTGTTTAATGTACCAGAAATCGAGATTAGATTTTTTTAAAAGAGGCTTTATTTTTGCAACTTTTCGTGAGTTTGGTACACAATCCGGGGGATAGGAAGCAAATTATTATGTTCAACATCGGCGGACCAGGCACAGAAAGTAGCTCATGTAGTTTAGTTGGAATCAGGGCCAGTTGACAATTGATGGGTTTAGAATTACTATTTTAGTAAAAGTGTCGAGTGATACAGGATTAAAGCATTCAAGTGTCCCCATTGATACCAGGTCAGGGCAGTTCGGTGCATTCTCAGGTGTTTTTGAGGACCATACCAATTTTAGGGCCCTATGAAATCCATTATATTTTTTTCCAAATTACATTTTTTCCATTTAAATTTTTCTGAATTCTGTGTTTCACGATTCACGCTAATTTAATCATCAGAAAGAGTGTCTGATAATATGAATGAATAAAACTTCAACAACTGAATATGGTATGACAGCAGATTTGTAATGATGCAACACAACATTGCAGTCTTTTTTTATCAAGGCAAGTTATTTAAATTTCAAGTGTAAACACAATATAGATACAGGGATAATTAGCTAGATGGAGAGGCAGACAGCTGCTGACATGCATCGCTATATTTCACCACGATAGCTCATCGTTTGGAATATCACAATTTGCATGCCGATAATTAACATTGCGGAATGTAAATGTAGGCTATTGCAACGGTATAATAATAGGCTGTTCACATGTTGGTCGAACACATGGGGTAGGTGACTTTGTTCAAGGCTGCTTTTATTTTCATGCAATTCTCTCTGTATACAATGCTTCACTAGAAACGTCCGTAGCTTTCGTAGCTTTTCTAAGGGAATGTCAAACTCGGAGCACACAGCCACAGAATCCGGGAATTTCTTCTTAAATCTGCTGATTTGCCTGCGTGAGTAATAGCCGTTTGAAGAGGCATGCTGTGGATAAAACGGTGCTTTCTCTAGTCCTTCATATATGGGCTTTAGACTTTGTGGTCATAGTGTATTTTTACGGGTCCAATTTTTTTATTTATTTTTATTTGATCTTTATTTAACCAGGTAGGCCGATTGAGAACAGATTCTCATTTGCAATGGCGAACTGGCCAAGACAAAGCGCAGATGTGCAGGACAACATACAGTATCTCACACAAGTGAGTACACCCCTCACATTTTTGTAAATATTAGATTATATCTTTTCATGTGACAACACTGAAGAAATTACACTTTGCTACAATGTAAAGTAGTGAGTGTACAGCTTGTATAACAGTGTAAATTTGCTGTCCCCTCAAAATAACACAACACACAGCCATTAATGTCTAAACCGCTGGCAACAAAAGTGAGTACACCCCTAAGTGAAAATGTCCAAATTGGGCCCAAAGTGTC
>JACXGI010012124.1:0-23308 GCA_016801175.1 Esox masquinongy | reverse complement strand
TCTTTAGCAATGACCTTTTGTGTCTTGCCCTTCTTGTGCAAGGTGTCAATGGTCGTCTTTTGGACAGCTGTCAAGTCAGCAGTCTTCCCCATGATTGTGTAGCCTACAGAACTAGACTGAGAGACCATTTAAAGGCCTTTGCAGGTGTTTTGAGTTAATTAGCTGATTAGAGTGTGGCACCAGGTGTCTTCAATATTGAGCCTTTTCACAATATTCTAATTTTCTGAGATACAAAGTTTGGGGTTTTCATTAGTTGTCAGTTATAATCATCAAAATTAAAAGGAATAAACACTTGAAATATATCAGTCTGTGTGAAATGAATGTATACATTATACAAGTTTCACTTTTTGAATGGAATTACTGAAATAAATCAACTTTTTGATGATATTCTAATTATATGACCAGCACCTGTATTTTATTGTTATTGCTCAACTTTAGAACACATTCTATTCACAATGTGATGGTAGACTCAGCGACTGGATGTATCAGTGATGGCTAACTGCTCCTTATCCAGCCCCCGACTTCTGACTGCAGCTCATCGGTCTGAACAGGGATTCTTGGTGCACAGCCAGATACCACTTATGGAAATGAAGAGAAAAGGAGTGAGGCAGGGAGGGGACGACGAACTCTCTCTGTGTGTCTGTTTGTTTTGACAGAGTGTGTAAAACGTGCGGTCACTGAGTTGGACAGCTTGGCCGGATCTGTGAGGTCCTCCCTCTATTTTTATCTCCCCTTCGCTCTCTCTGGTCAGGCAGATAAACTAGCCTTCCTCTCTCCCTCTCTCCTTATCTGTTTCTCCTCTTTATCGAGGTGTCTCCCCTCTGTTCTCTCTCTTTCACCCTCTCCACTCCCTTTCCCCCCTCTCCCTCTCTGCACTCCCCGCCGACCCCCCTCCCCCCATTCTCTCCACTACACTTCCCAGAGCAGGGGAAAAAGAGCAGCCTTGGGCCCCCGCTCAGACAATTGACCCCTGTAGCTGAAAATAGATTGGCCCAGACAGACGTGAAGGAAAGAGGTGAATAGACAGGCCTGTCAGGCAGATGAACCGGGCGCTGCTGACCCAAGAAGTCTGAGAAACACCTCCAGCCGTGGCTGAAGGGGAGGCGGTGGCGGCAGACATCTTGTAAGGGTTATCTAATGGGATGTGCGTCCCAAACCCCCTCATAGAGGGCACTCTGTTTAAACCAGGGGCCCTCGTGGATAGTGTGCCGCTTGGGCTGAATGGACGGAGGTCATGGGAGGCAGGATTTGTTTGAAAAAATGGAAGAGATTAAAAAGGCACCCAGTATTAGGCCCTCTCCCCCTGAACAGCTGCTGGGCAAAGCTCCTGGTACAGGGAGGGAGGGAGGGAGAGAGGGGTGGGGGTGGGGGGGTCTGGATCCGGACGGACGGGCCGGCAGGTCAGAGTGGGTCTCTGGATCCAGAGGGATGGGCCGGCAGGTCAGAGTGGGTCTCTGGATCCAGAGGGATGGGCCGGCAGGTCAGAGTGGGTCTCTGGATCCAGAGGGACGGGCCAGCAGGTCAGAGTGGGTCTCTGGACCGACTGCCAAGCACCAGCTTGGTAGCGAGAACCAAAGGCCTCAGGACCTTTAGCGCCCCCTGAGTGGGGTTTAGGGTTGCTGATGTAAGGGATGTCTTGTGAGGATATGTTCTGGTCCTAGAAATATGCCCAAAACTCTCCCACATTCTCCTTTTAAGAGATGGTTTTACAGCAGCGTATGGATAGGGACACTTCCTCTGAAACAGGACCTTTGCCTCAGAAGAACTTCCTCTTTTAAATAATGGCCTCATGCACTTCCCTTTTAAAGAGTGGTCTTAGAGAAGACACGCATGCAGAAACACAACATAGACACAAAACACAGACACACAACACAGGCACACAACATAGACACACAACACAAACACACAACACAGACACACAACATAGACACACAACACAGGCACACAACACAGACACACAACATAGACACACAACACAGGCACACAACATAGACACACAACACAGACACACAACATAAACACACAACACAGGCACACAACACAGATACACAACATAGACACACAACACAGATACACAACATAGACACACAACACAGACACACAACATAGACACACAACACAAGCACACAACATAGACACACAACACAGACACACAACATATACACACAACACAGGCACACAACACAGATACACAACACAGGCACACAACATATACACACAACACAGACACACAACACAGATACACAACATAGACACACAACACAGACACACAACGTAGACACACAACATAGACACACAACACAGACACACCTTGGTTTCTAAAGCAGTGCCTCTGTCGACTAATAAAGTGTCTAGGGAAGCTTGTGCCATGGGTTCAGATGGTCTGACGGAACCCACAGGAGTCTGTTCTTTTCAGCCCTCAACGCTTTTCTCCTCTGTTCTCTGCTTTGCTCTGTTCCGCTCTGTTTATTTCAGCTCTTTTCTGCCATGTTCTGCTCTGTTCCACTTTGCTCTGTTTTCCTGTGTTCTTAATTGCTTTATTTGATTCTACCCTGTTCTACTCTGTTCTGTTCTATATAGTTCTGTTCTGTTCTATATAGTTTGTTCTGCTCTATATAGTTCTGTTCTGCTCTGTATAGTTTTGTTCTGCTCTGTATATTTCTGTTCTGCTCTGCTCTGTTTTCCTCTGTACAGAACTGCTTTGTTTGATTCTACCCTGTTCCGCTCTGTTCTATTCTATATAGTTCTGTTTGGTTCTATATAGTTTTGTTCTGTTCTATATAGTTCTGTTCTGCTCTGTTCTGTTCTATATAGTTTTGTTCTGTTCTATATAGTTCTGTTCTGCTCCGTTCTGTTCTATGTAGTTCTGTTCTGTTTTATATAGTTCTGTTCTGCTCTGTTCTATTCTATATAGTTTTGTTCTGTTCTATATAGTTCTGCTCTGTTCTGTTCTATGTAGTTCTGTTCTGCTCTGTTCTGTTCTATATAGTTTTGTTCTGTTCTATGTAGTTCTGTTCTGCTCTGTTCTGTTTTATATAGTTTTGTTCTGCTCTGTTCTATTCTATATAGTTTTGTTCTGTTCTATATAGTTCTGCTCTGTTCTGTTCTATGTCGTTCTGTTCTGCTCTGTTCTGTTCTATATAGTTTTGTTCTGCTCTATATAGTTCTGTTCTCTGTTCTGCTATATGTAGTTCTGTTCTATGTAGTTCTGTTCTGCTCTGTTCTGTTCTATATAGTTCCGTTCTATATAATTCTGTTCTGTTCTATATAATTTTGTTCTGCTCTATATAGTTCTGTTCTGCTCTGTTCATCACTAGCGCTTATCAATATGCATCTTCTTGTCTTGTCATTCTTTCCTCTACTCAGTTCAGGTCATTAGGCAACAGAATACCTTAGTTTGAACTGTTTCTCTGTTGGCCCCTTCGTGTCGCTCTCTCCGTCCCTTTTTCTTCCTCTCTTTCTCACTCTCTCTCTCCATCCCATTTTCCTCCTCTTCCTCTCTCTCTGTCCCCTTTCCTCTTCTTTGTCTCTGTCTCTCGTCCCTTTTTCCTCCTCTCTGTCTCCCCATGTTTCTCTTCCTTTGTCCAGTTCTTCCTCTCTATACCTAGGATGCATAAACCACCACCAGTACAACATATAAAAATATGCACACTAAGAGAAACATGTTGGGATGGCTGCTATCTATCCCAGCCTGCCTGACCAGCTGGGACAAATGGAATTGTATAAGAATCATGGCCCAAGCGTTTTATAAAATTAAAAATACCCATTGAACTGTGATTGGTTTGGCAGGCAGACATTATGTGAGGACATGTGGTCACTCTGACTCCAGTTGGAGTAGATGATAGAAAAGGAAGCCAGGCTATGTTGGAATGGACGTTGGTGGTTACGTAGGGCAACCAGACTATGTTGGAATGGCCGTTGGTGGTTACATAGGGCAACCAGACTATGTTGGAATGGACGGTGGTGGTTACATAGGGCAACCAGACTATGTTGGAATGGCCGTTGGTGGTTACATAGGGCAACCAGACTATGTTGGAATGGACGGTGGTGGTTACATAGGGCAACCAGGCTATGTTGAAATGGACGGTAGTGGTTACATAGGGCAACCAGGCTATGTTGGAATGGACGGTGGTGGTTACATAGGCCAACCAGGCTATGTTGGAATGGACGGTGGTGGTTACATAGGGCAACCAGGCTATGTTGGAATGGACGGTGTTGGCACAAACCGCAGCCAGGCTATGTTGGAATGGACGTGGTGGTTACAAAGCGCAACCAGGCTATGTTGGAATGGACGGTGTTGGCACAAACCGCAGCCAGGCTTGTTGTCCTTGTTAATGTACACGTGTAGTGAGCTTGAGTTGTGTGCGTGTGCACGTATGTTTGTGTTTGTGTGAGATCACAGCACAATCACATGACATTTCACATTGCTCAGCATCATTCCCCTCTCCTTCTTTCACTTCCTCCCTCAAGAGTATCTAGTCAATCTTTCCTCCCCCTCTCTCTGGCTCTCTCTTTATATCCTCCTCTCCTTCCCTCTCTCAAAGTTTCTCTCTCTCTTTCTACCCTCTTGTTTGTCACTCCTTTCTCTCTCTATCCCTCTACTCTCTCTGTGTCCTCTATAACTATTGCTCTTTCATTTGAATTCTTTTGTCAAAGTTCATCATCCAATTCATAAAACCCAGACTCCTAACCTTAACCCCTAACATAACATCGGGACATGTCTTAATGTAACATCGGGACATGTCTTAACGTAACATCAGAACATGTCTTAACGTAACATCGGACATGTCTTAACGTAACATCGGGACATGTCTTAATGTAACATTGGGACATGTCTTAACGTAACATCAGGACATGTCTTAACGTAACATCAGAACATGTCTTAACGTAACATCAGGACATGTCTTAATGTAACCTCAGGACATGTCTTAACGTAACATCAGAACATGTCTTAACGTAACATCAGGACATGTCTTAACGTAACATCGGGACATGTCTTAACGTAACATCGGGACATGTCTTAATGTAACCTCAGGACATGTCTTAACGTAACATCGGGACATGTCTCAACGTAACATCGGGACATGTCTTAACGTAACATCGGGACATGTCTTAATGTAACCTCAGGACATGTCTTAACGTAACATCGGGACATGTCTTAACGTAACATCCGGACATGTCTTAACGTAACATCAGGACTTGTTTATATGTAATGTCAGGACGTGTCTTTATGTAACGACAGGAAGTGTCTTTATGTAACGCCAGGACATGTCTTTATGTAACGTCAGGACGTGTCTTTATGTAACGTCAGGACGTGTCTTTAAGTAACGTCAGGACATGTCTTTATGTAACGTCAGGACATGTTTATATATAATGTCAGGACGTGTCTTTATGTAACGACAGGACATGTCTTTATGTAACGTCAGGGCGTGTCTTTACGTAACGTCAGGATGTGTCTTTACGTAAAGTCAGGACGTGTCTTTACATAAAGTCAGGACGTGTCTTTACGTAACGTCAGGATGTGTCTTTACGTAAAGTCAGGACGTGTCTTTACGTAACGTCAAGACGTGTCTTTATGTAACGTCAGGACGTGTATTTATGTAATGTGTCTTAACGTAATGTCAGGATGCGTGTTAGCGTGAGGCCAGCCAGTCAGTCAGTCTGCCAGTTAACCAGCTAACCAGTCAGCCAGTCAGTCAGGCAGTCAGAGCTGAGGTTTGAATGTACTGACACTGCTTGCGCTCTGACTCGATGTACCAATGACCTCTATCTGTACCATGCGTGTTCATATCCACATGCATGCCCGTGAGTCCGTGTGCGTGTATGTGTGTACGCGCGCGTGTGTGTGTATGCACGTGGGTGTACGTGTGTGTACTTGTGTGTGTACTAGCGTGTCGTCCCATGTCCACTCATGTCTGTTCTAATCTCCGTCCCCCCCAGTACACAGGGCCCTTCCCAGCAGACGGGGAGTCTCCGATGGCCGTGAGCGAGGTGTCGCCGGGTCGACCCACACGGCAGCCCAACTCACAGAGACCTAACACATGCTGCTTCTGCTGGTGCTGTTGCTGTAGCTGCTCATGGTATGCCCCCACCCCCCGCGTCGCTGCCTTCGAGCAGATGATAGTACACTCCGTCTCCCCCGCTCTAACAGAACACATGGTACATCCCGGTGCTGTTTTGCTCCATTGTTTTATGTCAGATAGCACGGCGAGTCCACTTACACTGATCTTTATCGTAGCGAGCATAGGGTAAGGGGATAGTTTTAAGATATTACATTCATTCTGACCCTGATGTGCACTCATGACATGTGAAAAGCTACAGCATGTATGCTGGTACAGCAGCCAATCAAAGGCGGTTGGGTATGTCATGTTTTGATTTTACATAATTAAAGAACTGCAAGACGTGGAACAGCACTCCTGAAATGTTATAATGCGGACTTAAACATTGGCGGGTCCCCACGTTGACAATAAGATTTATCTGACTTGGGGTTAAGTTTAGAGTTAGGTTTATAATTTGGTGTGTGTGTGTATATATAAGTACTGTGTTTGTGTGTGTGTGTATATAAGGACTGTGTTTGTGTGTGTGTATATATAAGTACTGTGTTTGTGTGTGTGTATATATAAGTACTGTGTTTGTGTGTGTGTGTATATATAAGTACTGTGATGTAGTTTCACCACCTTGCAGTCTCACTGTTAGGAATGAAGAGGACCGGCGCAGAAAGTCTCTGGAGACACGGATGGAGACCATACCAAACTGTGAAGCTTGGTGAGGCCACACACACTCTCTCACACACACATACACAAACACATGCTCACACACACACACACAAGACAACCACCGTTCAAATGTTTGGGGTCACCTAGCAATGTCCTTGTTTTTGAAAGAAAAGCACGTTTTCTGTCCATTAAATAGCATCAAAATGATCAGAAATACAGTGTAGACACTGTTAATGTTACTGTAAATTACTATTGTAGCTGGAAACGGCTGATTTTTAATGGAATATCTACATAGGTGTGCAGAGGTCCATTATCAGCAACCATCAGTCCTGTGTTCTAACGACACGTTGTGTTTGCTAATCCAAGTTTATCATTTTAAAAGGCTAATTGATCATTATAAAACCATTTTGAGATTATGTTAGCACAACTGAAAACTGTTGTGCAGATTAAAGAAGCAATAAAACTGGCCTTCTTTAGACTAGTTCAGTATCTTCAGCATTAGCGTTTGTGGGTTTTATTACAGGCTCTAAATGGCCAAAATGAAAGACCTTTCTTCTGAAACTCGTCAGCCTATTCTTGTTCTGAGAAATGAAGGCTATTCCATGCGAGAAATTGCCAAAAAACTGAAGATCTCGTACAACGATGTGTAGTACTCCTTTCACAGAACAGCACAAACTGGCCCTAACCAGAATAGAAAGAGGATTGGGAGGCCCTGGTGCACTACTGAGCAAGACGACAAATACATTACAGTGTCTAGTTTGAGAAACAGATGACTCACAGGTCCTCAACTGGCAGCTTCATGAAATAGTACCCGCAAAACACTGGTCTCAACGTCGACAGTAAAGAGGCGACTCTGTGATGCTGGCCTTCTAGGCAGAGTTTGTCCTTTGTCCAGTGTCTGTGTTCTTTTGGCCAACTTAATCTTTTTTTTTTATTGACAAGTCTGAGATATAGCATCTACTTTACAACTGTCTACAAGGCCAGCATCTCGGCGTTGCCCCTTCACTGCTGACATTGAGACTGGTGTTTTGGTGTTTTAAACTACGACTGGATGTAGTTTAGGTGTTTTATCTGAATGGAGGTAGCAGAAGTGTTTCATCTGCCGCAGGAAGTATGTGATGTGTTTCATCTGGCTCAGAAAGTACTGTAGTTAAGGGTTTCCAGTGACTGGAAGTAGCTGAAGTGTTTCATCTGACTCAGAAAGTACTGTAGTTAAGTGTTTCAACTGACTGGAAGTAGTTGAAGTGTTTCATCTGACTCAGAAAGTACTGTAGTTAAGTGTTTCAACTGACTGGAAGTAGCTGAAGTGTTTCATCTGTCTCAGGAAGGAGTTGAAGTGTCTCATCTGACTCAGGAAGTAGTTAAAATGTTTCATCTGACTGGATGTAGTTTACAGTGTTTCATCTGACTCAGGAAGTAGTTTAAAGTGTTTCATCTGACTCAGGAAGTAGTTAAAATGTTTCATCTGACTCAGGAAGTAGTTAAAATGTTTCATCTGACTAGAAGTAGTTGAAGCATTTCATCTGTATCAGGAAGTAGTTGAATTGTTTCATCTCACTCAGGAAGTAGTTTAAGTATTTCCTCTGAGTCTTGAAGTGGCAGGGCCAGTTTTGTTAACAGAGAAGTCTAGTCTCTTGCAAATATCCATTGAGTGTGATTTTTGAGTCCAGGACTAGGCAACATCTGTGTTAGTTTCATCTGACTGGATGTCATTTTTTGACTCTGGAACTAGTTTGAGTTTCATCTATATTTCTGGAAATAGTTGAAGGGTTTTATTGTAGAATCTCTTACTATTCCGTCAACCCAGCCACCTTCCTGTCAACCTCTCTTTCTCAGAACCCAATCAACATTAGGGTGTGGGCACATTTGTTAATCCTCTATCTCTCTCACCCACTCTTTGTCCTTCTCTTCTTTCTGACTTTTCCCTCTCACTCCTTTTTCTCTTTCTCTCCATCTCTCAGCACCAAACCAACGTTGGAGGAAATGAAGATGTGGGGTCAGTCGTTCGACAAGCTGATGAAGAACCCTGCAGGTCGGAATGTGTTCAGGGAGTTCCTCAGGACAGAATACAGTGAGGAGAACATGTTGTTCTGGCTGGCCTGTGAAGACCTCAAACAGGAGATGAACAAGACCACTGTGGAGGAGAAGGCACGCATGATCTATGAGGACTACATCTCCATACTCTCCCCCAAAGAGGTATGAGTACATTCCTCTACTGTCCAAGGTCGTCACAGGTCATGTCATTGGGTGTCATTTTAATATGATTTCCCAACTTCAGATGTTTCTGTGAAAATGTTGTCATTTTTTTTCCCTATGAGGTGCAAATTCCAGAATGAAACCACCAGGCTGGTATTTCAGAAACACCTGACCTTCTTCCTCTTTTTACTTTTGACTGTCAGGTAGCTTTTCATCGCGAGCAGCACTTGGTAGTACAGCTGTGGTTGTAATCCATTCGATAATTTGTCAACCTTTGCTTCTTTTTTCAGATACAGCTATATGAAAGGTGCACTGTGTAGAGTCCTGCCTTGAATGTTTACAAGACTGAATTCAAACACCAACACAACTTTTCTCCTCGTCTATGCTTGTAGTAAGCTTGTATGTCAGGTGTACTGTACAGTACAGTAGATTAGCTGGTTAATCTGACATATGGACACTTGAAATATGACTGGAATCCTACAGTTTCAGTTACAGATGTTATCCGTCAACGACAAACAACAGGTAGTTCTGTTTGTTGTTGTTGACTCTCCACTCCACCTCAGTGTTCCCTCACAGACTTTGTGAAGATGTTTCCGCAGTCTGAGTCTTCGGAGGTAGTTTCTGAATTGGAATTTCCGGCCCAGGACAGAATCACAGCAAAATAAGATTGGGATCTGTCACTGGTCGGCAACTTTAAACTTTTCATTCTCTGTCCTCTGCTTCCACCCCGCAGGACAGCGAGGAGAGGATAGGGAATGATCTATCACTTTAGACTCTGTACCTCTCTCTCTCTGTCAGTATCCCTGTGGAGTTGACAACCCCACCCCAACCCAGCCATTACCCTGTCCAGACAACTCCAGCTCAGCTCAGTCCAGCTCTGCTCAGTCCAGCTCTGCTCAGCTCAGCTCCTCTTCAGAGCCCCTGACAGTTCATAAGCAAGACAGGGCAATCCTAACCTTAACCCCATTAACCTAACATTCACACCTTAACTTAACCTAGCCTTGGTGCCTAACCCAATTTTAACACTTTGTCCAATTCTAAGTTTTATCCAAAACCAGAAATCAGTTTTTCTTGTGGGGACCGGCAAAGTATATAAATATATGGACACATTTTTCATTGTTCAATTCTTGAGAGGATTTATTTGGTCTGTGAAACACAGGCATGCACACGCACTCTCACACACACACACACACACACACACTAGTTTTAATGTAACTAACTTACGTGGCATTGCATCCTTCTTCCTGTCTTCTTCTCAGACAAGGGAAACACTGTGCCCACATAGCTCTAATCACACAGACACACGGATGTCCTGTACAAACACACACACACACGCGGTGAGGATGTCTGCTGACCCACTGATAGAGGTGTTAAGGCCCCCCCCCGTCTGGTTGGATTTGAGTTTGGTTATTTTCTGTCTTTGTGTCGGTGGAAGGTTGGATGTAGTGTGTGTGTGTGTGTGTGTGTGTGTGTGTGTGTGTGTGTGTGTGTGTGTGTGTGTGTGTGTGTGAAAGGGTAGCTGCTTTTTTTAGAATGAGTGCCTTAGGCTGTGTGGATCCAGAGATAGTTAGAGAGAGAGACAGAAAGAAAGAGAAAGAGGGAGAGAGGAAGAGAGAGAAAGAGGGAAAGAAAGGAACAGATTGAGGGAGAAAGGAGAGAAGAAAGACAGAAAGAAAGAAAAGAGAGGGAGAGAGAGAGAGAGAGGGAGAGGGGGAAAGAAAGGGAAAGAGACAACAGGCTGCTGTCCCCACTCAGAGTTTGTCCCCTCTCTCTGCACTTTTTTTTCTCCAACATCAAACTCTACTTTCTCTCCTTTGTCCCCTCACATCCCTCTGTTTTTCTTCCCCTTCGATCCCTCCCTCCCATAGCCCCAGTCTCTTTAAGAGGGTTTACTTCAGAATCCTAAATCAACCTTTTCGCCTCCTGGATGTAAAGAGAAATACTCTATCCCTTTTTTTCTTAACATGACCCGTCTCTCCTCTCCTTCTTCTCATGGAACACTAGTTCTTCATGTCCTTTTTAATTCAACCATTTTCACCTCCCACATCTTTTCTGAAGAGTTGGACTCTGTTTTACACACACACACACATACACACGCACACACACACACATACACACACACACACACACACACACACACAGCCCCCTGGCGTCCCTCCAATCCAGCAGATATAAATACACCATGGCACCAGCACTTCAACGTGTGTGTGTCTATGTGTGTGTGAGAGAGGGAGGGAGATGTTGTGGATGAGAAAGACCAGGGACAAGCCTTTTCCCACGACTCAGAACATAGTTAGATACTGTCACCCCTAATATCTGTCCATCTGTCTGTCCGTCTGTCACCCTGCCCGTCTGTCTGTCTGTCAACCTGTCTGTCCATCTATTACCCTGCCCAAATGTATCTCTGTCACCCTGCACCATTGGTCTGTATCTCTGTCAACCTGTCCGTCAGTCACCCTGGCCGCCTGTCTGTCACCCAGGCTGTCTTTCTGTCTCTCTGTCATCCTATCTGTCTGTTTCCATCAGTCTGTCACCCAGACAATCTTTCTGTCACTCTGTCTGTAAATCTGTCCGTCCCCCCTGGCCGTCTTTCTGTCTGCCTCTCCTCTCTTATCATTTGGTTTGTCTGTCTGTTTGTCTTAAAAATGACATAGAAGTGAATGATTTGTTCTACTGTATTCTGGTTCTAATCATTTAATTATATCCCGTGGTTGACATCCAGAGGCTCAGGGTTCTGTACAGTAATAATTATTTTATTACTTTATTTGGTTCAGCATCCTATCATGGAAATCCACTGGGTTGAAAATCAATGACTTGTATAGTGGGATTTATGAGGTGTATTCAATGCTGGTCTTTCAAGTGTTCCAGCATGTTGATCATTGACCTCTGCCTTGTTGTACTCCCTCTCCTCTCCCTCCCTCCCTCACCCTAGGTAAGTTTAGACTCACGGGTTCGTGAGGTGATAAACCGGAAGATGCAGGACCCGAGCCCCCACACATTTGAGGACGCTCAGCTCCAGATCTACACACTGATGCACAGAGACTCCTACCCTCGCTTCCTCAACTCCTCAATATACAGATCTCTGGTCCACCCGGGTTCACGCACCTCCTCCGAGTCATAGGTTCTCCTCATTTCACACACACACACTTACGTACAGTACATACACACATATAAACACTCCACTTTGTCACGTTCTCCACATCTGACTGTACCATGCTTTCTCCCCTCTCATCACTCCTATATCTCTCCCCTCCCTCTCCCTCTCCTCTCCTCTCCCTCAATCTGTTTCCTCTCCTTCCCATCTCTCCCCTCTGTCTATCCCTCCCCCTCTCTCTCCCTCTATATTTTCCCTCAATCTCTGCCTCCCATCTCTTCCCCCCATCTCTCGCCTCTCTTCTTTCTATCAGTCCGTCCACCTCCTCTCTGGATTCTCCATTGCACAACCACTAAAGGAGAAAAATATTCATCCTTTTTGGGATTTTTACGATCGTTGTCAGATTTTTCGGTTAGATTTATTTTCTTTTTGCTGCCAAAACTTCACTGTTTGTTTTTCAAACTATGAACTTCATCATGCCATATATGGATTTCCTGACTGCACAGATACAGACGTCGTCACAAACAGGCACCCTATCCCCTGGGCAGTGCACTATTTTGACTAGGGCCCACAGGGAGCTGTTTAGGGAATAGGGTGCCATTTGATGAGCCAAGTTAACTGGAAGACACAGGGTCATTGACAGAAGGAGACACGTTATTGGAAGAGAGACGTAACTTCTGGATATCACTCACTCTGATGGCTGTGGTGGCAGCCTCTTCGGCACTGACTACTGATCATTCTGATTTTACATCAACAATTTTTTGTTGTATATAACGTGTTAATGTTTTTTCTTTCTCCTGACAAACATCCTGGTTTTTGAAGACAGCCCAGATAAGAGATACTCTGCAATAAGATCCTGGAGTTCAAAACAATCACACAATGGTCCCGTGTCCTTCCTAATCCCGACCCCTCGGCCGGAAAGACCACCTGGACATGGCTGCTCTACTCCGCTTCTGACCTACGGACTCTCACCTTTGACCTGTCCACTGTCTCCCTCACCTCACTGCTGCGATTGGCTATGAGAGGCATGGGGCTGAGCCGTGGTTGGTCAGTCGATCGGGGAGGGGCTAAGTGATTTCCCACCCAGGTGCAAAAACAGAGACTCTAAAAATATGACGACAAAAAAATGCAAATGCTATAGTATGGTTAACTGCTTGATGGGAAATGGAGTTTCATTACAAGAGATGTCTGTAGTTATAAAGAAGACAAAAGATTATGCCTAGGTCTTAACTAGACTTATTCTCACTCCAAATGCATTTAACTTAGTATTATTAATGTTATTTATTTTATATTTTGTTAAACTGTGATAATAATTTTATTGTACATACATAAACAGAAACTCTTTAAAACGCGACAGTAACCGGACAAGTTTTCAATCCAATCCTCATGCTATTGGTGGTATCTTATTCCATATGTAGTCCAATACTCTTTCTAATGAAGGCCCTCGGGTGAAATGAGTTCCATTGGTGCAGAAACTGTTTGGTTGTGGTGTTTCCAGACCTGTTGGTCTGGCGCCACCTGCTGGAGGTGAACGGTAATATCTGTAATCTCTATTGTTTCAAACAATTCCACTTAAACCCACAATCTCAATAAGGAACACACAGACACATTTTAAATACTTTATTTGTGCCCTCAAATGAAATGCATGAATCAAAAATGAGAACATCAGCGTTACACCGACAATTCCTACAGAGCAGTCAGACAGAAGACTTGTGGACGTGCGCCGCTTGTGAACGCGTCACCTCAGTGAATGAGGTCGACAAGTTGGTCATGTCCACAAATGTACTGGATAGACCAGGTACTCTTCACAATGTGGTCCACGGGCTTTCTGACATTTAACAGAGGTAGAACACTAAATCAGTCGTGGTTTGCCTGGCACCAGAGCGCTAGATTTAATGTTTTTGGGGGGTTGAACCAGTAACCTCATCTTCACACTAAAGATGAGAATGTGCTCTCCAGTTGGCCTTCTCAGGGAGTTTGCCCTGCAGCCTGAAGCCAGTTCAGTGTGGCTGAAGCGGCAACCGTTTGGTATAGAGGAGCATTTTGTTCCATGCTGAATGAGATGTTCCATCATGGGTGACAGAGGCCTCCACAATAAGACAGTCAATGGTTCATTTTGTGTCACTGGTTCAATCTATGAGTCGCTGGTTCAATCTCTGAGTCGCTGGTTCAATCTCTGTGTCCATCTGAGCTCCACTCCAGTCCTCCTGCACAGCTCACTAAGGTCTGACCAGACTCCCAAGCCGGCAACATGAGATTCCAGTTTTCCACTGGTCTTTCTCCTGAAGCCCAGGATGTTATCCTCAGTGTCAGTACCTGGTCGCACCATTTCTCCTCTGTAAATCCAGTCGAAGGGAGGCTTTGGCCAACTAACCACTACTTCATTTCCGTTTAGCATGTTCAACAGGTGGTAGCAGCGTAAACCCACTCAAGAATGTGTGTCTAGAGTGTGTGTCTGTGTGAGATTGTGTATGTTTCTGTGTGTGTGCCTAGTGTCTATGTATGTGTCCAGAACGTTTCCAGGTGTGTTGAGCTGGTGAATTTGAGATGTTGTAGACGTTTTGCCAAAATCGTGTCAACATTGCTCTGGTCGGGAACATCTCAGGACGCAGATGGCCCTCTGACCTCGTCCCTGGTGCTTCTGTGTAACAGACAATGTAGTGCTGCCATCTGCTGGACCCATGGGCTCTATCAATCTGTAACTTTGGGAAAGTTAAAAAAAAATTCCCTGGTTTTCCCAAAACACTGGTTAAAGGGTTTTGAATGAACTTGGAATCCTGTATTATAGAACGAGGATTTAAGAAATAACAGAGAAGTTCCTCAAGATTTGAAAAGATTACAAGAATATTAGCTCTCCAACCGTGTGTGAAGATTCCAAGGGATCTTCGATTGTCATCTACTGCAATGTCTCACCGGCACTAAAAAGGCTGGTTTCTCAGGTAATTTTTTTTCACGGCTCTTGCCCCGGATATATTCTGGGTAGCCCAGAGTGTTTTGCAAGTGGATATTAACACCACTGGAATGATGTTATGAAATGCAGGCAATTGGAGACACCCCCTCCCCCACTTGGCCCATGACGATCTGCCGGAGCCCCGGGTGTTCTCCAAGTCTGGTGAAACGCCTGGATTCACAGATTGCACAGTTAAAGTTAATTATGGCAATAAAACAAAGAAGTAAAGAAATTGTCATTTATTTTTGGCAAAAAAAAATTGGGAACACGCATGAGTGTATTTCTTTTTTTTATGTACAACCCTGTTTCCAAAAAAGTTGGGACGCTGCCTAAAATGCAAATGAAAACAGAATGCAATGATGTGCAAATCCTTTATCCCTATATTTAATTTCAAATAGTACAAAGACAACATCAAATGTTGAAAGTGAGAAATATTTCTTATTTTTGGAAAAATTCGTGGCCGTTTTGAATTTGATGCCAGCAACACGTTTCAAAAAACTTGTGACAGGGCCATGTTTACCACTGTGTTGCATCACCTATTCTTTTAACAACACTGTAAGGGTTTGGGAACTGAGGAGACCAATTGCTGTAGTTGTGAAAGTGAAATGTTTTCCCATTCTTGCTTGATATAGGATTTCAGCTGCTCAACATTTTGGGGTCTTGTTTGTCATAATTTTTGTTCTATAATGCGCCAAACGTTTTCAGTGGGTGACAGGTCTGGACTGCAGGCAGGCCAGTTTAGCACCCAGACACCTTTACTGCGGAGCCATGCTTTTGTAATATGTGCAGAATGTGGTTTGGTATTGTCTTGCTGAAATAAGCAAGGCCTTCCCAGTAAAAGACATTGTCTGGATGGCAGCATATGTTGCTCCAGAACCTCTATACACTGTTCAGCATTAATGATGCCTTCACAGATGTGCAAGTCAATGCCATGTGCACTATTGCATCCCCATACCATTGCATATCTGTTTTTCTTTACATTTTACAGTGTCCCAACTTTTTTTGAAAACGGGGTTGTACATCAGCGTTATGAAATGCATTGTGGGTAGCCTTGGCAGATATTTGAACATCGCAATATACACGTAGATGACCAAGGTGAACAGGCCTTGTAAATTTGTACAACAGTAACAAATTTATAAAAAGTAGTTTTATCTCAAGTTATAGTTTGTTTTGTAATTTAATGACAACCAAGACCCAAAACAAAACCAAATATATATTCAATATTTAAGTGAATGGGTGTGTCCAAACTTTTGACTTGTACTGTATATATATATAAATATACATAAAAAACTCAGTTGATTTAAGTTGTGGGATGAAGCTACAGTCGATTGACCAACCCAAAATTCACAATGATGGATAAACATCCAGTGTAGACTGCATACAAAATTATGCCAACGTCTCTCCAGACTAAAACACCTAAACCTATAATAGATGTGGAGCAGAATTAAGACTATAACCAGTCCCAAATACAGGAAAGCAATCCTCAAACCTTGAATAACAAAGCCGTCATTCACAGAGATATTAACCATAATATAGCAGCTATGTTCACAACCGCAAACAGACCCCACATAGTTCCTGAACAGCAATGGAATTAGACCCAACAAAATCAAGAGAAAACAAAATATGACACACTGGAAAGAATCTGTAGGCACACTGTAAGAATCCGTGATATTGAGAGGCCGTCATAGGCAGAACTGGCTCTCGAAAAATAAGGTGAAAACAGAGTTGCACTTCCTAACATTGTTCTGAATGTAAGATTACATTAGACACATATTTCCCATGCCTCTGTCGACCTGCCAGGCCGAGGGATTTCACAGGCTGGTCCCACTCTTGATCCGTGCGGAGAAAACCTGCTATTGCCAAAATAAACAACACGGTCCACGAACCACAACTACAGATGTGGGATCTTAATTTCAGCCCGATAAGTCCTGCTGCAACACAATTATAGTTAACATATAGTTTTTTATAGGGGTTGATACGTCTTACCCTTGGGTAAATAAATATATTACGTATTTTGGTGTAAATTATATATTAATAATATTAATATTTTTCAAACCTTGCATACATTTAAAAAAAAAAATCCTGACACAACAGGATTATTAAATGTAGGTATGATGTATGAATGCATTTCGGACCTTGCCTTTCCGTCTCCACCGATTGGACGGTGTCGGTGACATGATCATAAAGGCACATGACAATTTCCAAATTCCTGCAAAGTTGCAAAAAAATTGTTGTTCTGTAACATTTCTGGATTTTACCTCCACTTTACCAACTTTTTAAAATTACTGTAATGGAATGGCTCCAAAGCAGTTTCTCTCATCCTCTTGCCTTACTTCCACGGTGACCCAGAAACCCTTTTATCTAACGAATGTTCGAGATGTTAATTTGTTAGTAGGCCTACAGTGGTGGAAGTGTCCTCTCAGTGTCACAAATGAACGTCCTAACACGGATTTCGCTTTTATAAAAAGCGAAATAATGCAAACTAAAAAAATATGTTGTGTCAACAAAATGCATAATCACACCTTATTTTACACATTTATTGAGTAATCTACCAGTGTGTAGTTTGGATGCGTTATGTGAGAAAACAGACTAATTTCAGAGAAGTACACTTTCCTTGCCCCCATTTCAAAATGACCAATGAAATTCAACAAAAAGGAGGTCATGCACAACGTATGATGGACATTTGGGAAATTCTCTAACGCAAACCCCTATAGGCGCTTCATTTGCACTCACGTTCACACTGATTTTACTGTGTAGACGACCAGTCCTGAACACACGCACGAAATGCACAGTTCGCACTTGCTGATTTTTACTTAAAATGTATTCTCCTGTAGTCGGATTAGTTCAGCGCTGGCATCTAGCGATTCAACAAAATGAAAAGCTTATCACTAGAGGCGAGAGGTAATCAAAACCCAGCATGAGGTATATTAGCGATACGAGGTAAGACGAGCGCCAAGTGGTCACGAGGTCTACATTCTTCACAAACCAGCCAACCACGTCAGTTGACACGGTCGATGGCAGGGCACGTGTCAATCAGCTGATGCACGTCTAAACGCGGGAACGCAGACCGTCATTTAGGGGTTGAGCTCCGATTCGATCTAGCTGTCAGGTGGACCGGCTGGAGGTCCATTTTCTCTCCAGTGAAGGATGGGAAATTCACAGCACTTTTTATCAAATTTTCGATAGTGAGAGGTGAAAAACCTGCCCTTCGAAAATGTCAAGAGCAGTGTCTGAGTAGGCGACAGAATCTTATCAACTAAATTCACTATATTTCTATCTATAATGTGGGTCCACGTTTGGCTAGTGTGAATGACCCAGTCAACAGCATAATCCAACAAGAACTTACCACGATCCTGTTGTCACTCCATACACCTTAAATGTCTTCAAAACTCTCCAGTAGCTTAGTGATGTGCAGTTCCCAAACGACTCGTTCGTTTTAAACGAATCTTTTTAGTGACTCCGGACTCACGAGACCTTTTTTCTAGTGACTCGTTCAATTGTATCGTTCATTCGAACGTTTGACAGCGGACTTCAACATGATCAGTTGCTTCATACCCTGTCCTCCAGCTGTTTTCCGATCAACGTCTATGTACATTCGCAGAGAAAAATAGATCAAGGCAGGAACATCATAAAGACATGTTTATAACTGATAATTGAATGCAGACTACAATAAATAATAGTCGATTACTGATGTCATGAAAAAAAACAGATGAAAAACCAGATAAGCACGGAGCCGCTGCCTTTGCCTAAATAAAAAAGACTTGTGAACGACTCACTCGTTCAGATTTATCGTTCAATTGTACGGTTGTTTCGAAATGACTCGAAAGATTTGAACTTTTTACTGAACGACTCGACAAGATCCGTGTCAATAGAAAGAGGTGAATTTCCCATCACTACTCTCCAGGACTACACTCACTCCACACAACTTCAAAACGTTTTAAAAACATACTCTGCTCCCAGTCTCATTCCACTCTCCTTACACACATTTTAAAAACCAAACAGGACAGGCTCTTTTTCCACACTTCTTACATTTTTAATGCAATTGCAACAAGTTCCCACAGGGAGGACAAATGTATACGTACAAAAAAAATCACTTGCATGACATAACTTCTCAATCCAGTAGATAGATTTTGTCAGGATGCGCTCTTCTCTTCTAGGAGCGTGGAATCCAAACAGATGTTTTCCTTTTACCACGTTGTAAACTCTGTTTGGATGACAGGCTATTTATTCAGTAGCACACTAAACCCTTGGTAACAAACAGAGAAAGAAACAGGAGAGCCAGCCGACTCTCCCTCCCTCCTCGATAACGCCACATCTTATCTAATCCTCCCGCTTCTCGTTAATTTCTGGAAGAATTCAAACCTAAATGGAACTAGTTAAGGACCCATGTATCGTGTAAGAGTGTGTAGATTCAGAATAAGGACAAGCGCATTTTCAATCAATGGCCTGTTCTATATACAGCAACTATATGTCCCAGATAGTGTCCTATTCCCCACTTAGTGCACTCCTTTTAACCAGAGCACTATACAGGGACTCTTTTAACCAGAGCACTATACAGGCACTCCTTTTAACTGGGCCTAGTGCACTATACAGGGAATAGGGTGCCATTTGGTATGTAGTCTGAGTGTATATCTATATGAAGCAAGAGTGCATAAAACTAACAGCAAAATAATTTGTGGCACAGAAGGGCAGTCCAGAAAAGAAAGGCAGAACTATGCGCCTATTGCCAAAAATAAGCTTTTTAGTAGGCTATAGCTTCAACACACATCAAACCAAACATTTTTCTTTTCTATATATTTAAGTGCAGCCTGGTCCCAGATAAGCCTGAACTCTTGCCAACTTATTGTCAAGCCAAGCACAACAAATCCCTAAGGAGTTGAGGCATGGGAGCAAAGCTTTACTCAGGCTATCATAATATACTAGCAACAAGAAAAAAAAATTATATGCTACTAAATGTCAAATATTTTCAAATTTGAGTAAAAAAAAAGGTATAAAAACCAAAAGAAATTGAATCTACAGTTGTAACAAAATAGGTCCCGGTTTTCTTCTTTATCCACATCTGCTCGTCCTGTAGCAAATCCAAAATCTATACCTTAACAAAACTGGGGAGAGAGATTTTATGTTTCACTTGCATTAATGATCATGGTACAAGACTTTAGCTGAACAAACTGATTTTAAATTACTCTTGATGAGAACATTGACTGAAAGACAAGTGTGTGTATTACAGGTGTACTGTATTGTCTAACAGATGGCCGCTGTAGTGGTGGTGATCAGCAATGCTTGACATTGTCTGCTGACACCTTGTGGTAAAACAAAGTAACTACAACAGGGTTGATAAGCCAGGCCCTGATCAGGGCTTTCGCAAAAGGCAGTCTTGGATCTTTCCAGGGCTGAAGGTTTAGTGGTTGGCATTATAACTACACAGAGAATTAAGTGTTTATGTAAATTAGCGTTGTAGTGCTAGGGTAAAAACAGAAAGCGCACACCTACGAGCCCCCAAGACACAAGTTTGTTTGGGTTTGACTCTTTCAATGTTTTTCTACTACATAAAACCTGAGGATGAAGGGGAGGGGCCAGGGGTCCAGAGTAAAGCAAGGGGAGGGGCCAGGGATCCAGAGTAAATCAAGGGGAGAGGCCAGGGATCCAGAGTAGATCAAGGGGAGAGGCCAAGGGGAGTAGATCAAGGGGAGGGGTCAGGGATCCAGAGTAGATGAAGGGGAGGGGCCAGGGATCCAGAGTAGATCAAGGGGAGGGGTCAGGGATCCATACCAACTACATTCAAAATAGGAGGGAATGCCCTAGAGCGAGAACCCCTCCACCCCCTTCTATCCCCAGCGTGTGTACACACAGTAAATTTTACAGCTGGGGTGTTCCTCAATCCTGGTCACAAGGACCCACAAGGGGACACACCTCTTTTGCACCTAGTCGAAACACACTGGATACGAAAACAAGACTTACTGATGAAGTTAAAAGAAAAATTAAATAGGTTATTAGGGGCAGATTAATAAGGCTATGTAAAGGCTGTCCCTATTTTGTGTAAAACACTGATGTGAGTAAAGGGTGCCTACCTTCCAGCGGTTACCACAGCCATTACACAGTACGAAGGTGGTCATTGGTTCATCAGCACTGCGGGTCTGGACCTGTGATCCACACAGAAGAACAGGGTCATGTGAGGAGCAGAAACTCACTGAGCCACTGCCACTTATGAGAACCAACAAAAACCAACTCTACACCTACTTACAACCTTAACGCCTAATTCTAAACTAGCCATTTTGTTTGGGAAGACCAGACAATAGTCTTCAAGTAGCCTTTTAGTGGACAAAAACATATTCCCACACAAACCCCAAAGCTAAAAATACCTTCTTATTGTTACCATGACACCTTTTCCATGGATTACTGTTACTTTTACATTACTACTTCTACTACTACTACTAATGCCACTACTACTACTGCCACTACCGTTGGTCCTTACGGGTATTGTAATATGGGCACATTTTTCTATGTTAATATTTGTGTTTAGGGGCAGTTCACTCAGTAGAGATTCAATCCCAAGGCAGTTTCATGGTTTTAAAGTGCACTCATTTCACCAACAGTGAATTCCAAATGTATTTGAAAAGTACCAACTTAGTTCCCTCACACCTAGTATTCTGTCACCTACAGGGCTACAGTGCAGATTGTCAGCCTTGAGGGTATGTTCATTGATATTGGATAAACCAGTCCTGGTTCTGCTGCTCAAAGTGATGCTGACAGTCTGCACTTTAACCCCATAGCCATTGTGTCATTTAAAATGCTAAATGCTGGAATACAAGCCACCAAAAAAATACTCTAATGCCTCGTTTCCACTGGTGCCAAACACTGGTGTTTTACCCTGAAGTCCAGCTTTTTTTCTGTTTCCACTGACACGGGCCAGCGCCAGTCAGCCACTAGGCCATGGCCGAGTAGCCCGGCTCTCACTTGGTGCCAAGCCCCGGACTTCAGGACTTAGGGCGGGGTTTACGGGTTGACATGTTAAATGCTGTGAAAACGCGGCATGTTGTTCTATTCGAATGTCGATGTGTAGCCTATCATTTGCTTAGTCTTTAGGCTTCTCATAATGGTTTTCATCTGATCTAACAAACAGATCCCTGATAAAATATATAAAATAAAGCAATAGTACAGGGCAGCAAAGACTCACAACGGAAAGAGTTGGAACCACCGAAGGTGGTACGATACCATTGACTCAATAGAATAACGGAGCGCTGAGACTGAGACGTAGCCTGCAGAACCTATAACACAAAATTACCTCAGAATTCTCCCAAATCCTTCTATTAAAGGTAGATAGTTTTGACAAAATACTTATTAAACTGGTTTAGTTGCAGTGTTACGAGTGTAGGTGGAGAATGAGCCGGTTGCAGGAGTTTGAGGAAGAAATTAGTTTTATTATATTATATTTATTATATATTTATTACTCAAGTTCAAACGCGGTACTATAAACAAACTGAGCATGGAGTTGTTTATTTTATTTTACTACCAGAAAAATATCGCCTTTTATTTTGCATAACCGGAAAATCAAATTGCGTTGATAGTTTACTCCTCCCTCCCCACCTGAGCCCATCCTTAAGTCCTTGGTACTAAATGTAGTGGAAACAGGAAAGTCTAGAGCCAACATTAGCATAAATCACCGGTGTGGCCCTGGTACCGGGGTAAAGCACCAGGGGAAATGCGGCAGGGTACCTGAGTATAGGTGCAGTTCTTGCCCCTGCACTTCCCACACTGGAACATGTCCGTCTCAGTCCCGCCCACTTTCGACAGCTGGTGCTCTCTGATGGCGTCTTTAGTCAAAGCCTTCCTCATCTCTTTCAACTCTGCGCTCGCCATCTCCTGTTCACACACACACGCACACCCATAAGAACTGCCCTTACAGAGCAGGGACAGATAGAAAATGTCTAGAAAAGACAATCTGACAAACCCCAAATTAAACACACGTCTAAACTTACCTCTGCGGCCATGTTAGCAATGCGCTCGGCAGATATGTTTCCAGCGAGTACGTTGCGTCGGAGGTCTGGGTTCTTCGGGTCCTTCAGGTTGGAGATTCGGCTCCTTAGCCGAGACTTATACTTCTGATCTGTTGACCTGAACTCCTGGTAGATGCGTGGAGGAGCAGAGTCAAGGAGGCCTAAACCTTAAAGTAATTGAAACTAACCCTGGTTTTAAGTTTTACTCTAAATCTAACCCCTAAGCCTAAAACACACTGTCAACATGGGGGCTGGCTAAACAACCCTACCAAGGGCTTTGTTTGATTCATGTTTTATTATCCTCATGAGGACTTCTGGTCCTAATACCCACACACACCTACCCACACACACACACACC
>JACXGI010012123.1:6955-23511 GCA_016801175.1 Esox masquinongy | reverse complement strand
GAAAACTGCTGTTCACAAACGCTCTCCATCCAACCTCACTGAGCTCGAGCTGTTTTGCAAGGAGGAATGGGCAAAAATTTCAGTCTCTCGATGTGCAAAACTGATAGAGACATACCCCAAGCGACTTACAGCTGTAATCGCAGCAAAAGGTGGCGCTACAAAGTATTAACTTAAGGGGGCTGAATAAATTTGCACGCCCAATTTTTCAGTTTTTTATTTGTTAAAAAAGTTTGAAATATCCAATAAATTTCGTTCCACTTCATGATTGTGTCCCACTTGTTGTTGTTGTTGATTCTTCACAAAAAATTACAGTTTTATATCTTTATGTTTGAAACCTGAAATGTGGCAAAAGGTCGAAAAGTTCAAGGGGGCCGAATACTTTCGCAAGGCACTGTATAACATATTGTCCTACTGCCTCCTACTGGCTAACAGCATGACTGCATCTGAATAGGAAAGCCCTGGGAGGACAGGTGTATCTATAGAATATATTAACATAAATAAACAAATATCTCTCAAATATCAGAAAAACATAAATCAACAGAATGTTTTTGGAAAGCGCACTAACACATCTGGGGCCAAGCTTCCGTGCCATTGCAGTTACAACATGATGCCACCAGAGGCCACTCCTCTACGTCATTCTTGGCTGTCTCCACTATCTGCCCTTTTCTTGCCCTTTGCTCCCTTTTCTGACATGGATGTAGACATGGATGTCTGCTTTCAAATCCATGACGAGGAGTGTGCAATATACACACTTGTGTGAAGAGTTGTGAATTGGGACATTGGGACAGCCGAGGTCCTTTGCATGAAGCAGGGTGATGGAATGGCTACACAGAATGTTTTATTCACCCCTCTGGGGATCTCAACATTAAAATATTACAATAGACAGACGGGTTATTCTCAAGCTTTGCGCTAAGTATATTTCAATTCCATCTAGAACAACTGGTGCTGGAACCCATTGAACTCTTTATAGTTTAATGTTAATACCAAAATGTAAAATATATGAATGCAATATTATATATATGTGTGTGTGTGTGTGTGTGTGTGTGTGTGTGTGTGTGTGTGTTTCGCATGCGGTGGTGCAAAGTAGCTCATCCCCATCCAGAGTTGGTGGGGTCGTTGTGGGACAAAGGTTACCTCGCCTCTAGCAACTCTTGTGGTAGGCTGGATGCCTGAAATCTCTACAGCGGTTGTAATTCGGTGAATGTATTCTCCTTCAAGCGTGCAGTTTGATGAGAAGTGTAGCTTGGAGAGTGTGCTTTGGAGGACAGGTCTGGATCTCTGACTCACCAGCCTGCCTATTCTGCCATCTATTCTGAATATACATTCTGCTCTAAAGTAATATTAAGCAGATGCTGTGAGGAATAATGATCAGTGGCAAACTATCACAGACGAATGGGATTATATGATGCTTCTCAACTATCTAGTAAGAAACAGAGGTGTATTGCTTAAAACTGGTAGTTGCTTAGTGACAGGTACTGTAGGTTAAAATTAAATGAAACATATCTCTATTGCTATAGAAACAAAACAGATCAGACTTCACACTAGGGAAAATAATTTTCACATGGCAAAACTAAAAACAGGTTGATGGGAAGTGTCATGATGCTTGTCTGTCTGTGTTTTAAACTGTTATTGATAACTATATATACACCAGCACTTCATGCACATTCAACAATAATAAACATGGACATAAATATTTTCCCAAAATGTATTTCAAGTTATTTCAAGAGGGGGGGTTGAATAGGAATAACATAAAACAACGAGAAATCAAACATTAATCACATAACCTCACAATATAATTAACATCAATTACATATTCTTTTCACAATATAAAAAGACTGTCTACACCATTGACTGGTGAGATTAACAGCTCCCTAACCAGACACCAATAGGGGGGATCACACACTGCTCATTGTCGTATCAGACTGTTATTTTGATGACACATTGTTGTTTTTCATAAAGCCAGGGGTCCACTTCAAATGATGTCAATGGAGAGCAATTTAGGTAATGCACTGCAGTTCGCCTTACATTACCCCACCTCTGTAGAGGCCTATGGGAAACCGACACTAGGACCAGCATCTATTGGTTGAATCTAGTGCTCCTCGAGATTGACATATTTTGTTTGTTTTCAATTACTTGGAAATATACACTGAAACCCAGAATGACACTTTAGAATAACAGATTTACAGAAAATCTGGGGTTTCGTTGCATTTTTTCCCAGATAAACCAGTCAGTGTGTATTTGGAAGAATATTTTTACCACTCACATAGAAAAAATGACAGCACAGCTTTTTTACAACCAATGTACTTCATAGTTTCTAAACAACAAGATAAATGTATGCTTATCTATTAAACAGCATATAACCATACACCATATTGAGTTTGCAAGACACTAGTCATTGAAACCCTCTCATCATGTGAAATAATCACCATATCTTTATTAAACACATAATCAAATGTTTGATAAATAACCTATACCTAATTCAAATACAGAGATAAACTGTACCACTGTATCTGAGATGCTGGGAGTTCTTTAGGTTAGTAAACTGTAATTAAAGTATGTTAATATTTGGTGTATTAACAAGTTGTAAACAACAATTACGTATTGTATAGATGTATACAAGCCCAAAAATAGTTTCACTAAGCCTGGGTTGTGTTAGTTTAACAAAATGCCGAAAAAAAGTTTTCAAGCCGTGACTACTGGTCCAATGAGAAACACATTTTGATATACAACCCTGTTTCCAAAAAAGTTGGGATACTGTGAAAAATGGAAATAAAAACAGAATGCAAAGATGTGCAAATCATTTAAACCCTATATTCAATAGCATATAGTACAAAGACAACATTTCAAATGTTGAAACTTAATTGGCAACAGGACATGATTGGGTAAAAAAGAACATCCCAGAGAGGATGAGTCTTTCAGAAGGGGTTCACCACTCTGTGAAAGACCGCATGGGCGAATAGTGCAACAAATCAAGAATAATGTTTCTCAACGTAAAATTGCAAAGTGTTTGGGGATCTCATCATCTACAGTACATAATATCATTAAAAGCTTCAGAGAATCCGAAGAAATCACTGTATGTAAGGGACAAGGCCAAAAACCAATATTGGATGGCCGTGATCTTTAGTCATTCAGGCAGCACTGCATTAAAAACAGACATGATTCTGTAGTGGAAATCATTGCATGGGCTCAGGAACACTTCCGAAAACCACTGTCTGTTAACACAGTTTGTGGCTGCATCCACAAATGCAAGTTAAAACTCTACCATGCAAAGAAAAACACAGATATAAACAAGATCCAGAAATGCTGCAGCATTCTTTGGGCCCGAGCTCATTTAAGATGGACTGAGGCGAAGTGGAAAACTGTCCTGTGGTCTGACAAATCAAAATTTGAAATTATTTTTGGGAATCATGGACGCCGCGTCCTCAAGACTAATGAGAAGAGGGACCATCTGGCTTGTTATTAGCACACAGTTCAAAAGCTAACATATGTGATGGTATGGGGCTGCATTAGTGCACATGGCATGGGTGATTTGCACATCTGTGCAACAAATGCTGCCATCCAGGCAATGTGTTTTTCAGGGGAGGCCTTGCTTATTTCAGCAAAACAATGCCAAACCACATTCTGCATGTATTATAACAGCATGGCTCTGTAGTAAAAGAGTCCGGTTTCTAAACTGGCCTGCCTGCAGTCCAGTCCTGTCACCCCTTGAAATCATTTGGCGCATTATGAAACTAAAAATACGCCAAAGACCCTGAACTGTTGAGCAGCTGAAATCCTATATCAAGCAAGAATGAAAAAAACATTTCAATTTTAAAACTACAGCAATTGGTCTTCTCAGTTCCAAAATGCTTTACAGAGTATTGTTAAAAGAAGAAGAGATGCAATACAGCAATAAACATGCTCCTGTGCCAACTTTTTTTGAAACATGTTGCTGACATCAAATTCAAAATGGGCATATATTTTTTTAAAACAATAGCATTTCTCTGATTCAACATCTGATATGTTCTTTTTGTATTATTTTCAATTAAATATGGGGATTAAATGATTTGCATTGCATCATTGCATTCTGTTTTTATTTTTTTAAATTTTTTTTGGGAAACAGAGTTGTAAATAAAAGGCCAACTTTGGGCAAATATACAAAAACATTGGCTCTAAACTGTATAATTAATAAATGCATGTAACTGAATGCTTGTTGCTGCCATTTATGTTCCAAGATCTGCAGCTACTGTTCCAAAAATACTCCTGTGAAAATGACGTCTAGTAATACTGTAGCGGTGGGCAGCAGAGACAACTTAGCCCCAATCTGGGGACTATAGGAGCCTGGCAAGTGGGAGTAAGGTACTAAAATCATTGAAAAAAGGCACAACAGTTGTCTGTTTTGCAAACTGCGGGCAGAGGTCAACTGTTTTTTCATGCCCCCTAACACAACCTATAAAACGTTGTCCATTGGACGGCGTAGTAGCCACAACTCCACGACATTCCGCAGGAAAGCTCAAGCGTGATCTCGACACTCTTGCGCCTCCCTGTGGACACCGACGGGCGTGCCGTTCTCTTCCACTGAGAGCTGCTCCATGGCGGCACTAATGGCCGCCTGGACTAGCGAGTGTGCTGTTTCTACTAGCAAACAGTCCTCACCCAACAGGGGGCCACTCTCACCACTTCCCTCCCCAACTTCATGGCCATTCGGGTGGGCACTGTTTGTTTCACAGAGAGCAGACCGTACAACGCTGTTTCCATACGCCGCTGTGTGGACCGAGGACCGGTCACTCCGAAAGATCTGATCTTCCGCTATACCGCTGAGTGTGCCGCCATTCTCCTCCCCAACGTTTCGTGAAGAAATTATCGAATTTGAGTGTGAGGGATGCTCGTTAGTGTCCACGGCAACGCTATTAGCCGTATCAACAATCGCACAGGCAGACAGAGTAACCATGTCGTTTCCCAAACACTGGATATCATGCAGTTCATCTACTTGTATCTCGTTAGCGTCCATGACAACACTGATGACTCTGAGAACTGAGTCTGTGCCAGTGTTGGTAGAGGTCTCAGATTCCAATATCTCTGTTTCCTCTGTATATCTCAATGGACCGGTCAGGGTGTCTACTGCCTCTATTCTTTGTCTTGCTACTGTTGTCGGTATGGGCCTCTGTAAAGGTGACATCTGGCTAGTTGTAGTGGCGTTTGGGCCTATATCATTCGGCTGCAGGGCAATCACTTCTGCATTCACTGTCACTCTCTCTGAACATGGCCCTGTGACCTCACTCGGCCCTTCCAGAAGCGTGATCCCCTGTAGGGGCGCTGGAGACTGTTGTCCCTGGTCTTGGGTCCTATTTAACTCCACTTTAGTCTCCTTGGTGCCCGGGCACTGAGTGTCCTTGCTTTGCAGAAGAAAAGCCGCTGAAGTTGCCTTTCTTCCACACATCAGAAGACACTGACACCTCTTTCTGAAGGCCACCGCCGGCTGTAGTGGGACGTCCTCAGAGACCTCCTGTACAACATTTCCCTGTCCTGGCCGTTGGCGTCGGACATAGGATGCCGTCAATAACCGTTTGAAGGTCGGCCACGTCCGGATATTAAGCCTGCGTCTCCTTCTCATGGCACCGTCAACACACCTGTCGCTCAGGGAGATGGTGTCGTCGCTTGTTGACTTTGCATGAGTGTGCATACGTCTGTCAGTTTGTACCTGGTTGCCATCCTGGGCTGTAGTGAACTTCCTTGGTCTTCTAACACAAATGAGAGCTGGGGAAAACATCCTTTTCCAGCCACGTCCAGTCGATTTCCCTGTTTTACTGTGTCCTTCCAACTGAACATTGATGGCTTGATTCTCTTCTGAACCAGCGCCCCAACTTGAAGGATCAAATGGTTGTTCAGAGGAAGCTCGGTCCTCATCCATTTTTGAGGTTTCAGGGAGATTGTCTGAAGTTTCTGAAGGATGTGATGATTCCTTCTCTCCTGCTTCTATATTTGACTGCTTGGCGGTGGAATCGATTTGCTTGCCATTGTCGATGTTTCCTCTTTGGTTTCTCTTCTTCGTTCTATCCTCAGACCGGTCACTTCCCCGGTTCATGGATTTAGATTTGCCCAAGATGAGCCTGGGTGGACCGGTCAATTTCCTCTTCAAGATAACCTTTTCCTGGCACTGTCCATCTTGGTCACTGTCAGATGCCATTGGTTAGTTTAAAAACCTTGGCTCAACTTCAATCTTCAACAAGTTAAATTCTCAAACCTGTGGAACATCAACACAGAAAATCCTTCAGGAAACGTGATAACATTTAACTAAGAACTTTTAAATACATATGTGAAGGCACCATTTGTTACTCGATGGTAAAAAACTTATTGGTGAAAGAGTTTTTGCTTAAAGAGGAGTTTTGGATTCGAACCTAGACTGCAGCAACATATATGCAGGCAGAAGCAGCAGATTAAGACTGCTGCACCACCCTGGACCACATAACAACTAGACAGTTGTCCACATCATTTCAAATGGAACAAACTATGCAAATTATTTCATAAACATGCCTCAACAAATAAAAGGATGGCAATTACAGGCCATTTCGGCTGACTCAAGAGTTGGCAGTACTTTTTAGCTTTTCAAAATGCAATACATGGCTGTTTCCGTTATCCGCGACTAAATTAATCTGTGAAATAACATTACTCTACAAATTAATTTGAATTACTTAATATCCCCATGTGTAATTCTGAGCAATTCATCCGAAGGCGGAACATTTTAATAATATTTTATAATGGTGTCCTCCAGGAAATAATACATAATGCATATATTAATGTCAGAAAGAATAACATCTCTTAATTTATATTATCCAATGCATTTCAAGCTAATTACAGTAATTATAATATAAACTTACAACTGACTATTTAATTTAATCACTATCTAATAAATATAATAATGCAATGCACATGGGGCACTTTTGAGGTGGATGAAATCACGCAGTAGTCTATAGTCACAGCACATATTTTCTCTTGATGTCGGGTAAGCAAATTATGTTTATATTTATGACGCGAAAGAATCTTTACTCAACGCATGAAACTCGCACTCTCCCTTCCCTCCTTGCTTCACGTGTGAAATTGACAGATGGCATGCTGCATGGTTGATTTACAAAAAGTAGATATTTTAACGGTTAATTGGTAAAAACCGTAGAGCCTACCTGATGAAGCCTATCCTGGACGAAATCCTGGAGAAATTGAGTTGGACGTTACTGGGTTATGTTAACCGCTACAGTAAGCGTCACCAGTTTTCTTCAAGTACCGTGCACACTTCGCAAGCCTGTAAGTAACGACCATATCAGCCGAGCCGCAGGCACGTAGCGTACCGCCCAGTTTCCATGGTAACCAGGTGATTGACAGTTTATATATATATATAAACTGTCAATCACCACATATATATAGATAAATTAGGCAAATAAACATGCCGTAAAAAGAGACCTAGTCTAAACGGCGCCCGAGATCCCACTCTGAAACCCTGCTATGGAGTACAGTGTAATGTTCAGTAATAACCTTTCACCATCATCACTTGGTTGGATCCTTGCTATTTTTATCAACACTGTTTGGAGTCTGTAGTCACATACTATAGTCAGAAGTTGGGGCTAAAGGGACATCACCAGATGTCCCAGGTTTGGAAACCTTTCAGGCTCAGCCCAACCAACAAGCGACTAAAATGAAACGCACGCTATTAAATCAAATCGTTTTTTGCTCCCCAACGTCACACAATGTCATGTCGTTCTGATTCTTATCATGCTGAACGCTCAACCTGGAAGTCTAGACTGGATTCCTTACATTCTGGATCTCGATGGAGCTTACAGGTGCCCCAGCTGCCTCAAGGTGTCGCTAGACCGCAACGAGACAAGGCAACTATATTTGTTTACCCAATTCCCAAAACCCAGATGGACCTGGCAAACAGTTCCCCCCCCTCACTTGGCCTACCCCACGAGCAGGATTATAACCCTGGTATGGCAATGATGCAGCTTACTTTGAGGCAGTGAAATAACCGCTGCGCAATTCAGGCCCATTATGGAGTCTTAAAGCACCCAAACAGTCATTCGTACATTTCTTTTACAACCCCATTTCCAAAGATGTTGGGACGCTGTGTAAAATGTAAAGAAAAACAGAATGCAATGATGTACAAATCATTTAAACCCTATATTCAATAGAAATTAGTACAAAGACAACATATCAAATGTTGAAAGTGAGAAATGTTATTGTTTCTTGAAATACCTGCCCACTTTGAATTTGATGCCAGCAGCATGTTTCAAAATAGCTGGGACAGGTGCAACAAAAGACTGGAAGGGTTGTGTAATGCTAAAAAAAAACTGGTGGAACATTTCACAACTAATTAGGTTTTGGCAACAGGTCAGTAACATGATTAGGTATAAAAAGAACATCCCAGAGAGGATGAATCTTTCAGAAGTAAAGATGGGAAGGGGTTCACCACTCTGAAAGACTGCACGGGCAAATAGTGCAACAAATTAAGAATATTGTTTCTCAACGTAAAATTGCAAAGTGTTTGGGGATCTAATTATCTACAGTACATAATATCATTAAAAGGTTTGGAGAATCCGGAAACATCTCTGTATGCAAGGGACAAGGCTAAAAACCAATATTCAATCGCCGTGATCTTTGGGCCCTCAGATGGCACTGCATTAAAATCAGACACGATTTGGTAGTAGAAATCACTGCATGGGCTTAGGAACACCTCTGAAAACATTTGCATCTACAAATGCAAGTTAAAACTCTACTATGCAAAGAAGAAACCATATAGAAAGAAGATCCAGAAACGCCACTGCCTTCTCTGGGCCCGAGCACATTTAAGGTGGACTGAGACGAAGTGGAAAACTGTCCTGGGGATTGACTAATCAGAATGTTTAATTATTTTTGGGAATCATGGACGCTGCGTCCTCCAGGTTTAAGAGGGACCATCCGGCTTGTTATCAGCGCTAGCGTCCGTGATGGTATGGGGGTGCATTAGTACACATGGCATGGGTGACTTGCACATTTGTGAAGACACTGTTAATGCTGAACAATACACTTAGGTTTTGGAGCAATATATGCTGCCATCCAGACAATGTCTTTTTCAGGGAAGGCCTTTCTTATTTTAGCAAGACAATGCCAAACCACATTCTGCATGTATTACAACAGCATGGCTCCATAGTAAGAGTCTGGATGCTTAACTGGCCTGCGTGCCTTTTGAAACATGTTACTGGCATCAAATTCAAAATGGGCATGTGTTTTTCCAAAAACCATAACATTTCTAAGTTTCAACATTTGATATGTTGTCTTTGTACTATTTTCAATTAAGTAAAGGGATAAATGATTTGCACATCATTGCATTCTGTTTTTATTTGCATTTTACGCAGCGTCCCCAATTTTGGAAATGGGGTTGTCAAATCCCAACTGTATGTCTAGTAAATCCCTGTATGTGCCTATTTAAGTGACGTGACCTCAACATATTTGTTTTGTCATTTATTTCCGTAAGGCCCTGTTGACCCTTGAAATGCTCAATCGGATCATGTGGGCAATAGGACCAGAGGTGTCACTAGGATCACAATACATTCGGGGCTTAGCCCACCCCCCCGCCCCACCCGGGACAGAAAGTACAGGGTTTTGAATGTACACGCGGAAAATCTCGATGTACACGCTAGCAGCCTACACGTCTACAATGTCATAATGCGCGATCGGAATTATAGATGAATAGATCAGGGGATATTTTTTTATTATTATTATTTTTGGTCAATTTGAGATCCGGTGCTATTTATAAAAGATCCGGGGCTATATCCCCGGACGCCCAGGCCTAACGACGCCACTGACTAGGACAAAAGACATAAGATATTCGCATACACAGCCTCGACTGGCTGAATGTTCTATTACCTACTACAGATTCTGTGTCATGATCTGGGCCAAACGCTCCATCCCACATGATAACTGGCCAGTCGGTGAACATTTGAGAATACCTGTTATAACTGGCTGTAAAAATCCAAAGTGTCGCTTGGTGAATTCTTTTACTCAATAACTGAGTAAAAGAGAGTGTAGAGAAAAGTACATTAGTGTTGCTGTTTTCGACTGGTTGTAAATCAGTAATATCTGATGACCGACACGTCTCCCTGGGAAGTAGTGGTAGGGGTCTGTGAGTTGGTGACATAGAAGGCAGCTTATTGATAACAGACCTCAAGACGTTTCTTCCTCTGGGTGAGTTTTTGTATTCAGCACCTCGGTTGTCTTTTGTACACTTTGCGTATTATG
The DNA here is from genome assembly GCA_016801175.1 of Esox masquinongy. Classification (NCBI taxonomy): domain Eukaryota; kingdom Metazoa; phylum Chordata; class Actinopteri; order Esociformes; family Esocidae; genus Esox; species Esox masquinongy. The sequence goes on along the minus strand of JACXGI010012123.1, from coordinate 13,266 downwards.
CTTATTATCTGTAAGGTCTTTTTTCCATCGCTGACATTGCTGATAACTAATTAATTGATTAGAATGCATTACACCCTAGCTGGGTGGTTGTTTAACCTGGCTTTCTTAAAAATCGTCCCTGAAAAGAAATACAAAACCATATATTACATTATTCACTTATTTAATTAAATGAATTCAGTCATCGATAGTATTTTTCTGGCCTTGGGTGAGTGTGCATGTTCGTGTTTTTGTCTGAATAAAAACAGTGTGTGTTAATGTGGAAGTAACAAACGTCTTTGAGTGTTTGTGTGTTTTACATGCTGGACAACATGCCTGTGTCTGCAGGAGCAAATGCATAACCAGTGTTCCAAGACTTGTACTCCCGCTGAGGAAGCTAATGGGCCTGGTTTTGGCATTGGCCAGTTTTAGGAAGCTAATGGACCTGGTTTTGGCATTGGCCAGCTTTAGGAAGCTAATGGGCCTGGTTTTGGCATTGGCCAGCTTTAGGAAGCTAATGGGCCTGGTTTTGGCATTGGCCTGCTTTAGGAAGCTAATGGGCCTGGTTTTGGAACTGGCCAGCTTTAGGAAGCTAATGGGCCTGGTTTTGGCACTGGCCAGCTTTAGGAAGCTAATAGGCCTGGTTTTGGCACTGGCCAGCTTTAGCTCGTCAGAGCAGTAGGGGGCAGATTGGATCTCTCTAGATGCTGTAGCGGCAATGGCGGGGGAAAAAATTCCGAACGGCAACCTAGCTACATGTGTAGGACATCACAACAAATATTTTGTGACACTTCACCGGGCTAGTCTCAGTAGTCTTAAACCCCTGGGGTGTGCTAAAATAAATCCTGATGCCTGTGTGACGACCTGACAATCACAGACCCACCCACCCAGCTGGCAAACCCAAACCAGTCTGTAACAACTGTTTACGTCGTGGGTGTCACGGGAATCCATTATTGGTTGTCTGATCAGATAAGTCACCAGATTACAATTAGAATGGAAGAAAATAAATGAGGTCTTTGTCTGGATGCTCAAAAAAAAGACATATAGTACCAATCTCTAACTCCTGGAGGTCAAAAAAGGTATCTGAACCGAGCATGAAAACCCAATAACACACCCAGTGTGTTTTTCCCAATAACCTTTCATTTTAGTAAACGATGAAGTGGCGGAAATACCTCTAAGACTCCACATCTTCGGGCACTTTGGGAGTGCAAAGACATTATTCATCTGGCCTCTCCTCAAACTGTTCTTTTGAGGAATAGAGGAAAATCCACTTTATATTCCCCTGAATATTACATGAAACCAGTCAAAATCGATCAACCCCTGTGATTCAGAGGAAAATTAGATTCACGAATAAACGTCAAAAAGGAGAGGAGGAGATTTAAAGATACTGCAGGCCGTGAGCGGAAAACATGATTTGTGTCAGATATAGCAATAAGTATAGATTCCATATGGCAGTCAAATTGTAGACTAATATGTCATCCTCACACGTTTGTCTGCGAGTGGGCAGCCTGGTTAAGAACAACACAGAATACTTGTGTCTGATGGTCAATGAACAAATGTGATGGCAGAATGAATGTTGACATGAGGTTCTGAGACATATTTAAACAGTTGTGTTAGCTCCCAAATTCATTAAAATTATTTGTATAAAGCCCTTTGTACTTCAGCCATTGTCACAAAGTGCTTGTACAGATGTCCAGGCTAAAACCTCGGAAAGCAACAACAAGAAATGTATGCAGACTGAAAAAACTCTCTAGTGGGGTTGGAACCTAGGAAGAGACCTAGAGAGGAGCTGGACTCAGAGAGGTGGCCATTCCTCTTCTGGCTGTGCCAGGTGGAGATTAGAAAAGTAAATGACTACACAGTTCATCAATTTATTTATGCGTTCAGGTGACCAGCAGGTCAATAAACACAGGTGGGCTATGGCTTACTCTTTTAGGCAGAATCTATGTAAATCAGCAACATGACTGGGTGAACTTGGACAGTGACAACCAGGTGGACTTGGACAGCGACAACCAGGTGGATTTGCATAAGGACAACCAGGTGGACTTGGACAGGGACAACCAGGTTTGACTTGCACAGGGACAACAAAGTAGACTTGGACAGGGAAAAGATTGAATAAATCACTGAATACCCCCAATGAGTTGCTTTCCATCCCCGGGCTCCTAACGAACCTCGGTTTACACAGCATTACTGCAGACATGTAATCAACCACAGGAGATACAGATAGGTGAAGTACAAGTGCTGCCTTATATTTACCATGCAATCGCATCATTAACAGCGTCACCATGGCAACGGCAGGCTTTCTAAAAGGTCACAAAGAGAGTTGCTTTTCTAACACAAGACAAAGTAAGTATTGGATTCACAGGCTGCTGAATGGGGGGAAAGAAAGGCTTCTAATGTCTCCTCTTTGAAGACAATGTACAAGAAGTGTGCGTGTTTTCTGTGTGTCTGTTATGAACTGTTCATTCATTGAAGTTCTATGGATGTGGCTTTCTTTCAGTTTGTCAACTAAGAGATGAACCGTGACTCAAAGCTCACAACTTCCAATTTGTTGTGGCCCTGTAGCTCATCTCAGTATCTGCTGTGGTGCTTGTGGTGATGCATATTTCTCTGAGTCTACCTTTAACAGTTACTTTACTTTACAGATTTGAAACACCTTACTTAATATTACGGTCTTTCATATGTGTTTTTTCTGGTAACTGTGGTGTCTGCTATGCTGTTTTTAAAAAAGAACAAACATAAATGTGTATGTAAATATATTTTTGGTGAATTTGATCAAAATGTTTCTCGTAGTAAATCTCAGGAGTAGTTAGAATAGCAGGAAGAGCAGCATAAACCACACCTTCCTTTCTGCATCTCTACTATCAAACAGGTCCATGAATTGTCCACATGCAATATACAAGTGTTTTAAGTGCACTTTATTTTCTCTGTAGCTTGTTTTTTGCCATCATGGAAAACATTAATGGGTTATACAAACAATAACAATCATTTTAGATCCCAAAAAACACAACCACGGGACAAACAATATTGTGGCAAAACAACATTTACGTACTAAGCTTGCAGGAGTAAGAAAATTAGAATAAACCTTTTCAGCAATTTGCAGAGTATTAGAAGATCAAATGAACATTGTTAAGAGTACAATTTGTCTGCTTAATAGTCTTAATCAAATCATATTCAACATGTTCTTAGGCCAATGGAATACCTTCTCCATGCTTCCTTCCTAACTAATACTGTAGCTGATGGGCAGGCCCACTAATTCTCAGCAGCAGTGCTGGCTGGGTGCTATTCCTGGATATGTAGGCTTAATCTGAGTCCCAAATGATACCCTCTTCACTTCATAGTGCACTACTATTGACCACGGCCTATAGGGCCAAAAGCTGACAACATAGTATACAGAGGAGACAGCGGTATTTGAGACGGACACTATCTCCAGACAACTGTCACATACTTAAAAAGAGATACAGGGAGAGATAGAGCTAGGGAGGTAGAGAAAGGCAGACAGGGAAGCAGGGAGAGAGCTAGAGAGAGGTATAGGGGGAAAGATGGAGAGAGATAGAATAAGAGAGGGGAAGAAAGGGAGAGAGAGGGAGAGAAAGGGAGGTAGAGAGAGGTAAAGAGGGAGTGAGACGTAGAGAGGGAGAGAGAACTAGAGAGAGGTAGAGAGGGAGAGAGAAAGGTACGGGGGGAGGAGGGTGAGATAAAGACAGGTAGAAGAGTATTCGATTTCTACCCCAGAATCCAAATGAGAAGTTCAATATTTCCAGACCATTCAAACAAAGACAGACGCACTTTGTATACTTCTGCAGAAATGGTCTCATCTTACAGTATATCACAGCTCATCACAAGCTAAGGGGAGGAAACATCCAGAAGATGTCCTATCTTTATCATATGTTGAACTGTAATTTATCAACCATCTAAGTCCCACCAGTGATGTGAAATGTTATTTGTTGAATTAGATTGTTAACATTTACCAATAATTCCGTGTAAATGTTGGATACGTTTCAGTAGCATGTATGGGTTGTGTATGGGTCTCCTGTTATTATGTCCATGTTTTGATCACTGGTTGTTTGTTACTCTGGAGTTGACAGTTGACGGCCATGGCTGGAGGGGATAGACGTCTTCATTACTCCAGAGATGGATGATGTCACAAGCCTGAGGAAGAAAATCATTAAGACGGTTGTGAGAAGCACTGGCGGAAAATATGAGATGGAAGTGAGAGAGAGAGAGAGAAGAGGAGATGAGATAATGAAAGGAATAACAAGATAGGGAGAGAAACATGGTTGGGGAGAAGAGGAAAGAAGCAATGAAAGTAGAGTTGAAGAAAAAATAGCTGAGTGTATAAATTAACTTCTGTCCAATCTAGTAAGGGAGAGAGAGAGAGGTGGACTTGACATTAGGAGAGAGAAAAGAAGATGGAGAGAGTGAGAGAGGAAAATGGAGCAGGGGAGAGATAGAGAGGGAGGGAGAGAAGGGAGAGATAGCGAGTTAGAAGAGGGAGAGAGAGGGAGACAGTTAGTAGAGGGAGAGAGGGGGAGCAATAGAGAGGTATTAGAGGGAGAGATAGAGAGGTAGAAGAGGGAGAGATGGGGAGAGATAGAGGGGTATTAGAGGGGGAGAGGGATAGATAGAGAGATAGAAGAGGGAGAGAGTGGGAGAGATAGAGAGTTAATAGAGGGAGAGAGAGGAGAGACAAAGAGAGGGAGAGATCGAGAGGTAGTAGAGGGAGAGAGGGGGATAAATAGAGGGGTAGAAGAGAGAGAAAGGGGGAGAGATAGAGAGGTAGAATAGGGAGAGATAGAGAGGTAGTAGAGGCAGAGTTAAAGATCAACAGGAGCAGCAAGGAGCCAATACAGTCAGCAATAGTAGCTTATCAATGTCTCTACATGAAACCCACCTGTCATTCCCGAGGCAAAAAGTGTGCCCTATAGAAAATAGGGTAGCATTTGGGATTCTGATAGGGTATAATATCCCACTGGGCATATGGACAGCATGTTTCATAACTGCATTACTGCCTGAAATAAATGTTGCTATGGAAAATGAGAAACGTTATCAAATTACACACCGGAGCGGATGCACAACAACACCCCTGTCATGATTTAATTAGGATTTCCATTGTGATTCTAATCAACTATCTCAAAGTGGTGGTGATTTGCTCATTCGGGCCATGTGCTCTGTACACTTACCCAAGAGGGGACAGGAACTATTTGCACTCTGTGCTGAGGTCGTTGTCATAGAAACAGGAGAAGCTTGGCGACTGGGCAGGTGTGTTATTCTGGTATGGGTTGGATGGAGGGAGAATAGACAGATGATGGAAGAGCACCAGGTTTTTTACTAGCGCTGGTTGCTAGAGCATACTGCGATGAACAGGCTGCACAGTTTCGGAGTATAGAGTCTTACCGGGGGGTGGGTATCCACAGATAAAAATGAAAACAGCCGAAGGATGGGCATCGTTGTCTGCCAGAAAAGTTGGATACTCTGTTCTGCTGTCAGTCTACCCAGTTTTAGTTGACTATACTGCCCTGTGCTACATCTGCAATCATACTTGTCCGTGTTATTGAAGCCTAGGTATTTGTCAACTTATACCACAAACAACATCCAAGTTTTTATTGGCATCCACATGGAGGGCAGACGCATTAACCTGTCTGAAGGGGGGCTTGAACGTGGAGCGGTCTCTCCCTCGGCTCATTCAGTGAGGGGCGCCGAGGTTGATCGGGGCATGGCACGCTACGGGGCGACCGTGGGCCCGGGCAAATTACAGCCACGTCAAAACCTTTCCGTGGACGTAGGAAGAACTTCTTGGTTCCCCTGCGTGTCACTGATTCCATTTGTCCTTTCCACTGCAGATGGTTTGGTAGAGTGACTCAGGATTTTCACACGTTCTCTCATCTGCAGGTTTTTCCCCTCGATCATAAGGAAACCAAGGTTTCCTTATTCAACGTAAGGTTCATACATTATGGAGGGGACTAGCCCACACCAGCCCAAGATCCTCCTGAAAGCAGTCCAATTAAATCTGGCCTTCTGTAGGCAAATATTCTCTCCATTTTTCATTGGATTTTACAGTTAAAAAACACTCCTGGCCACTAATTTTTGATGACTGTTTTCTTCTGGCCCGCAAATCGATTGGATGTTGTAAATATTATTTGTGTACATTAATGACTTGATATTCTCATAAATTAAAAAAAGTTCAAACTTAAAAGGCTTTATTAAGTGTATCTCTATTGAAACCTATCAGTCAATATTTCATGTTATAAGATCAGCATCATCTTTTGGTTTGCAAAGAACATGTTTAATTGCTTGTAAACCATTAAAGTATTTTGAACAGGTACTGTGCCACA
>JACXGI010012122.1:0-23429 GCA_016801175.1 Esox masquinongy | reverse complement strand
CCTGTTCTTAATTGGCCAGCAAACTCGCCTGACCTTAACCCTATAGAAAATCTATGGGGTATTGTGAAGAGGAAGATGCGATACGCCAGACCCAACAATGCAGAAGAGCTGAAGGCCACTATCAGAGCAACCTGGGCTCTCATAACACCTGAGCAGTGCCACAGACTGATCGACTCCATGCCACGCTGCATTGCTGCAGCACTTCAGGCAAAAGGAGCCCCAACTAAGTATTGAGTGCTGTACATGCTCATACTTTTCATGTTCATACTTTTCAGTTGGCCAACATTTCTAAAAATCCTTTTTTTGTATTGGTCTTAAGTAATATTCTAATTTTCTGAGATACTGAATTTTGGGTTTTCATTAGTTGTCAGTTATAATCATCAAAATTAAAAGAAATGAACACTTGAAATATATCAGTCTGTGTGGAATGAATGTATACATTATATAAGGTTCACTTTTTGAATGGAATTACTGAAATAAATCAACTTTTTGATGATATTCTAATTTTATGACCAGCACCTGTATATGCTGCCATCAAGATGATGTCTTTTCAGGGAAGGCCTTGCTTATTCCATCAAGACAATGCTGACCTACATTCTGCATGTATTACAACAGCATGGCTCCGTAGTAAAAGAGTCCTAGTACCAAACTGGCCTGCCTGCAGTCCAGACCTGTCACCCATTGAAAACATTTGGCGACAGCAACTGGTCTCCTCAGTTCCCAAATGCTTAAAGAGTATTGCTAAAAGAAGAGGTGATGCAAAACAGTGGTAAACATGCCTCTGTCCCAACTTTTTTGAAACGTGTTACTAGCATCAAATTCAAAATGGGCATGTATTTTTTCAAAAACAATAACATTTCACAGTTTCAACATTTGACATGTTGTCTTTGTCCTATTTTCAATTAAATATAGGGATTAATGATTTGCACATCATTGCATTCTGTTTTAATTGCATTTTACGCAGCATCCCAACTTTTTTGGAAATGGGGTTAAACTTTGAACCATGTGTTTGTGCGTTTGTGAGTGTGTGTGTTTGTGGTGTGCGAGTATACCAATGTCTACACTTTGTTAACCCGCAATGATGCTACTGAAATTTAAAATTATTGTTTAAAATAATGTCTATGAAATGGGTCTGAGAGCCTGAGATATTTTTCTGCAAAATATCAAGGTTTTAAGCAATTAAACAACAGCTATAATATAAACCAGGCAGTAGCCCAGTGATGATAGACCTAAGAGTCTTCTACATGGAAAGGCTTTCCCCCAAAACTAGCCAGGTAGCCTATGCATAACTGGCAGAAAGGTAGCATGACTATTTGCATTAATCCTGTGGCCATTTGTTTTACAAACTCATCAACACCTATCAAACAATAGTCCTAAGTCCCTGCATTTGAATAAGTAATGGGTAAGTACATCCAAAAAGCATAGATGTTAGAATTGTTATGGACTTACTACACACAGGTCTTTAGTTGGTCTAGTATAAAAAGTGAGACTTTGAGATTTAAAATATGAGAAAAAAGGACACCTGTGCATTTTAGACTCACTATTAATGATTTAGTTTCAAGACCTGTATTGAGATTAAAAAAAAACATTTAATAAAATAAGATTGCACTCTGGGATGGTTCTTAATCAGTTTTGGATGGTCGAAATAGTCAAACATGCCCTGGTGGCCAATTTCATTAAGATAAGATCCCTATGATTGTAAATATATGTACATATATGTATATTTACCGCCCTAGGGATCATGCCTAGATGAATTTCACCCATATGTGTGTGTTTTATGTATACATGGTTGAAGTTATCATACACAGATGGGTAACAAAGTAAAGAATAAATCTGAATAAAGGAGTGGAGGAACATAACACGAAAGATCAGGAATAAAGTGCAATTAAAAGAAATAATCCGTTTGCAGCTCATTTACCTGGGGACCTTTGTTTTGAAATCGGAACTCAAAGTTCATTATTCGCACTAAGGCTTATTGTGGCTAGCTGCGCACAGGTATCAGACACCCTGCGTGGACAATTAATGAGTGTGCATGTGGCTTTAAGAACATTGGGAAGCCTTGAAACTGCCGAGTTCCATGTTTGTATCTTGAAATGAGAGCGCAGTTGAACTCCATGTTGAAACAAAGTTACCAACTCCTTTTTAAATGTTTATAACTTATATTTGTAGCTTTTTTGAATAGCCGAGAAATGTGATCGCTTGGTCGCGTGATGTATTTAAGCCCTGCTGACGGTTTTGTAACTTTGTGCAAGTTTATAAATTAATGTTCCTAGACAGCTAACAATCTTTGCAAAAGGCACTTTATACCGTTTATTTTAAAGTTCTGGTTTAAGTCTGGGTGTAGGCCTAATGGACCATCCCTCCTCAATAATCACGCAAGTTAGTCGAGATGAAGAGGCGAGTAGAGAGAAGGGTAAGTTTTGGACGAAGTTCTCAAGATGCACGTCACAGTTGTTTTGCACCGCACATGTCAAAACTTTTTACCGAAGTTCGTTTTCGATTGGGTGGTGTTAAAAAGACTAGGGCAGTGTTTAGGAAACGAAACAAGGCTGTTTGGAATCTGCAATTGCCTACTATTGCATTGAATTACCTCAAATTGCAACAAATAAGCTTCAAATGTGAACAAGGTTGCTATACATGACGCAACTTTTTGACAGGCAAGGTTAATGCAGTAGTCACTATATAAAGAACTCTCCCTCAGTCCAGTCGCGTATACAACTAACGCGATCACATTTGTCAGTAATATACTTATTCACTAATTTTAAATGCAAATGTTAATAATAAAATTAAAAAAAGCTAACACTTCTGAAATAACGGGTGGATATTGACATTTAACACAACCGTTGGATGTAGGCCTACCTATCTGATCGACCCATTTATAAACGTTTGGACTGCATTACATGACATTAACCTTTGTTCTAGGAAAACTAAAACTTAGTTGGCGTTTGACGAAAGCTTAAAATATTTTATGGGTGGTGCGTTCTTGGAAAGCCACCCCCTGTTATGCAATATATAGTCACCAGGGGACTATAACAGCTTCTATAGCCTGCCCTAATATCTGCAAATCACCTATTCAAAACACCTAGAGCCCTACCCACGCGCCTTATTCTTGCTTTGATACTATGATGTGTTGAGCTAGTTTGAAGAGGTGTGATGTGGCATCCATAGCAACTGGACTTGATGGGTATTGTGTGTGTTTTGGTTTAACAAATCAAATTAGAAGCAGAAGTCCTCACAAAGACAGTAAAACACAGGGGAAAACCTGCCTTTTATTAGGACGTTTTGCCAGTTCACACTAGCTCAAAGTCAATTTCTTTTAAGGGGTTAAGTTTGGGGTCAAACTTACAGTTAGCACTAGTGTTACAATTGAGGTTACTTTAATGTTTAGGTGTTAAGGGTAAGGCATAAATATTAGATTATCGTGGTTAATGTTAGGGGGCATTTTCTGGTCCCCACAAAAATGCACAACTGTGAGTGAGTGACGGAGCATGCATATGTGCATATGTATTTCTTTCAATGGTGGTGATCTCGTGTGTCTCTTTTGCAATGAAGACCGCATGATGAGGGAGATGTAATTGTTCCAGTTAGACTGTAGTGCAACGTATTTACAAAATGTTCAGTTGTTATTCATAGCATGAGGGTCTGCCTTGAAGTTTCACTGACCTCCCCTTATTTACATCTCACGGAGTAACACATTACTGTTACTATGCGTCGCACGTGGAGATGTGGGGTGGGGGCTTACTACTCAGCCTGAAGCGTCCACGTTTGTGTGGCTCGAGTGCTAGCAGAGCAGCGCGGGCGGGGTGGCTAGAGGTGCTTGAGGGTGGATGATCTTGTGCGTTTGTAAAGCCGAGCTAGCGTATTTGAAGTGGTGCTATGCAAGCGGCGGGACGTTCTATACATCACATGGGCACAGCAATTCTGTTGTTTCAAGAGAGCTTGTCGTGGGAGCTTTGCCTCGCTCTGTGTGTGTGAAGACAGTGTCTTCAGCTATAGGCTGCTGGGCCAATGAGCACCCTGTAATATGCTTTAGTACCGGTCCTTATCTAACTTAACACTGACAGTGGCCTGGGTCTATGGGAACCAGTGGGATTAGGTCTGTCCCGAATGAGGCCCCATTCCCAGGCCTGTCTCTGAGGTCTATACCTGCCCTGTTGTGTAACATCTGATCCGGCAGCAGATCTGTTTCCCTCCTCTGATCTGTCCCTGCGTTTCCCCTTCCTGTTTTGGTTCGGCCTGGGCGGGATGGTGGGCAGCAGAGGGTCACAGGTCTGGAACAGGGGCCAGAGAAGGGGGAGGGGCAGGGGGAGTGAAAGGAAAGAGAGAATGATGCTAAAAGATGGCCAACAGTGTGTTGTGTGTTTGTAGCACAGTCACGTTGCAAGTGGGAAAGAAAGACAAAAATAAAGAGAATGAGAGCAGACGGGGGGGGGGGGGTTTAAAAGAAAAGTACGTTTGTTGTGTTTATTTGGACTGGGCAGACATTTATTCTAGAGCTTTACAATATAAAAAGTCTGCTTAGTCTTTGAAAATAATTTTACTGCTTACTTTCAGTCATAAGGCATGTTTTTATCTTACAACGGCTGGATTGGTATTCTACAAATTGAAAAAAGGGCATTGTAGTAAATCGAAATAGGGCATTGTATGTTATACAAATAATTTGGCCGATGACAGTAACTGATTTGGCATGCTACGGTTGCTTGATCGTCGACGCTTATATGGTCTGAGTAGGTGAGCATTACCAAAGTCTAAGTGACGCTCAGGAATAGAGATTCTGCATTAGAATATGTTGACATAGATGGAATGACTTAAGTGGCTACTACTCCAAAACCTGTCACAAGATGAAAAGATGCTACACCCCTCTCCTGGTAATGTTTTCCAAGTTTGCATATTCCTCAGGAAAATGTTTGAGCTACACAATCATGTCTAGTATCTCGCCTTGAGGACATTCCTATCGTGGCTAATAATCAAAGTAGGTCCATTTAAAAACAGCCAACAGGCTGTAGCAAAACAACCTCAAAGAAGCCATGGACTAAAGACTGTCCACGTAAAAATCAATTCTACTGGAATTTAGTTGACAAACAACCGTTACATCACACCTATTTACTTATCCTTTGGGAATCCATTATAGATGAAGTAATAGGCTGTTTGCAATCACACGAACACGAATCCCAATTTACCGGAGGCTACATGATGCAAAAAGGAATTCCCATGCGTACGTCTAAGTAGCCCCACAAGTTATTCAATGGTTCAAACTACTGTAGGCGCATGTGTCTCAAGTTAGAACTTGGTGGATAAACCACACCGGGAGAAGAGAATAACTAGAATCTGTAAGTACGCGTGACAGACGGCTGGGGTGGCCCCTTTTCTTTCTTCTTCCAGGTGCACCACCCTCCTCGTCTAAGAAGCCCAGGGGTAGAGGCCTATTCCACAGCCTCTTCTGCTGCTTGTGTAACGACCAGACCGAGCCCCCACCGGTCAACAACAACGCCCCACTACTGGTGGAGGAAAACGGCACTGTCTCTAAGGTATGTAGCTACCAATCTCCTCAGGCATGTTGTAATTTGTACAGTATGTGCAGGCAACTGCCAAATAAAGCAAACACTTGAGTTAATAAGGGATATATGTAAATTGAAAGCTGATGCTTCCACAAGGGTGTGGGATTAACATCCCGATTTGTCTTTAGTCATGTATAAACATTTTGGGCTGGCTCTTTTTTTTCTATTTTCTATTTTGTTTTTACTGCCATGGCTAGAATGAGATCTCAGTGACTTTGAATGTGGGGGTTTGTTGAAACACGTTTGGCAGGAGCTTCAGTGAGAGAACGTTCTTGTGGTATTCCAAAGCCGTCTCAGCCACCACATCTCAACCTAGTTAAACACTTACGAGTGATTCTGAAGCGACCCAGAGACGGCATTCTTCGCCGCCCTCAAAAAAACACAGAGGCAGCCCAAAACCCTATACACTGTTGGTGTTTCCTTTTATGAAATACCTCGTGCTTATTAGTGCCATGGTGCGAATGTTGCGGTTTCGTTTGACTGTACCATGTGCTGTGTCCGTGGTTAGGTGCAGGTCAGGCCACTGCTGCCTCAGGCGAAGTCAAAAGACACAGGGAAGATCTGCGTTGTCATCGACCTGGATGAAACCCTGGTCCACAGCTCATTCAAGGTAACCAGGAGTACACTGCTGTGCTGCCCCATTCACAGTAGCGACATTACACAGTCACCCAGACACGTTCTCCCATCATCCATGATAAAGCATGTAGCAGAGGTTACCACTGCAATTGCACATTGTTATTTAGCTTTTTTTGCTCTGCTAATTGTTATAGGCAAATGTTTAAACTTTTTATATATTTTTTTTCTACTTTTTATGGAAGTAGTTTTTTTCCCCCTGTTGTGAAAGCATGACATCACCAGGCAGTAATGTCCAATGGTAATGAGAAATCTGAACGTGAGGAAAGGGATTGTTTTCCTCACAGGGTTGTTGTTGGCATCCATGATGACATTTCACTCATCGTTGGCGCTTTCACTCTCCAGACTTGTTGGTCCTCCATATGAAATATCTCAGATACCCATGGTTGCTCTCATCTGCTGTGCCTGGTGTTTCGGCCTTGTTTTAACGTCTGAAATGTACTTTGAGCCGGTTTGATTGAAAGAATGCGTCTTTTATTGTTACACAGCCGGTGAACAACGCTGATTTCATCATTCCAGTGGAGATTGATGGGACCGTTCATCAGGTGAGATTTTGCAGGACAATTACAATAGGTCTCTGCTGTTCATTGGCTTTGCCAAGGTTTATGTCTTTGTGCGATACTGTTAGCTGCCCAGCCTGTAGCCAGTTCTTTCAGGGCCGGTTGTGGGCTGGGAAACAGCGGCATCTAAGCTAACGTTTGAATCATCGCCTCCCACGTGGATCTGAAGATGGAGTGAACTGTGTATTTTGGACCTGGGCCTAATTCAAGTAATCCAGGATAGGTTTGTTCAAACAGCCAAAGCCTATTCTGCATGACTTGGTTCAGGACCATGATCCTCAGCTGCAAGACTGAACAGAGAGAAGAACTGAAAGCTCGGGTGGGTTTATTTGTCCATCTGTTTGAGCTTTGTAGATGACATTCGGTGTATGTATCCATTCAGGTGTATGTGTTGAAGCGACCCCACGTGGATGAGTTCCTTAAGAGAATGGGAGAGCTGTTTGAGTGTATTCTGTTCACAGCAAGCCTAGCTAAGGTGAGTAAACGGTCTTATCGAATTACCCATCAAAACCGCGAAACGTTTGTTTACCGGATTGATGTTAAGGCTGGTGTGCTGCGGCAAAAGACCGAAAAAAGGAAATTGGGGCACGTCTTAAGTGTCCCGTTTGCTTCCCTCACCTGATCCCGACACCTTTCCGTGTGTTCCTCAGTACGCCGACCCCGTGTCGGACCTGCTTGATAAGTGGGGCGCATTCCGCGGACGTCTGTTCCGCGAGTCGTGCGTGTTCCACCGGGGGAACTACGTGAAGGACCTGAGTCGTCTAGGCAGAGACCTGAACAAGGTCATTATCATAGACAACTCCCCTGCCTCCTACGTCTTTCATCCGGACAATGCTGTAAGAACCTCTCTCCTCCCTCTATCCCAGTCTGTCAGCGATTACTATAAAAATAAAAGATACCGGGTCCATAAGTTCCGCAGCACTTGAATTAAAGCATCGATAACTGTCTCTGTAACATCCATGTGCTACTCTGTACCTCCAACAGGTACCTGTCGTGTCGTGGTTCGATGACATGGCCGACACCGAGCTGCTGGATCTCATTCCGTTCTTCGAGAGGCTCAGTCAAGTAGAGGACATCTACACGGTGCTCAGGCAGAAGAGAGACTCCAGCTAGCAGTGCAGGACAGACGGAGAGAAGTGCGAGCTGAACGCGCCTTCACGCCGATCCCATCCCCAGCCCACCCTCGCCAGCCCCAACGTACATCAACCGCAAGCTGAAAGGGCTTTTACACATCTCAATCCTAACCCGATTCTTCAGCCTTCTAGAATCACTCTTTCCTCTCCTGGACGAACGGAATGATTTGACCCCCCCCCCCACCCACCCAGCGCTCGCTACCACCCCGCAAACGCAGATTTGTGGATATATGTTTTGGCTGATAACGAGTTGGGTTTTATACAGTGCCTTTCAAATCTCAAAGGAACTTATAGGAAAGTCAAGTATATTGAATGTAAAGCCCCTTAAGGCCTCATTCAGAACACAAGGACAGACCTGTATTAAGGTCATGGGAGTGGAAACCCCTGGATCCAGTCACAAGCTCTTCAACGCCGGTTTGGAATCTATGACTTCAAGATTCAGAAAGACCCAATAGTTATGGTAAAGTCAATTGTAGTTATTCTAAATCAATTTTTGCTCAACAAACAATTGAACGATGCCTTTAAAAGGCAAGTGCAGATGCTTTCACACTAAGTTAGGTCTTCTTGAATCGTTCAGAACGACGTCAGTATATCGTTCAGAACGACGTCGGTATAGTTCATGTCGAGCCCAGTTGTCATTGCTTGTTAAGGTGGACAGAATCGTAAATCATTTGTGCCCAGTTACTACCCCTTTTCCAGGTCCCCCAGTTATTTGTTTGTTTAAGAATGTCTATTAAAACCATAGGAATATGTGGGAAAATGTGCCAGAAAACATTTGATGGGGTAATGGACACGTTTCATTACAAACACCATAGCCAGAGGACTGAACAGCACCTTAAATTGCGATATAATCTTTTAGGATTGTTGGGATTACAGTGTCTCTGGACTATGGACCTCAACCCAGACTACATTCACAGGCTCGGATGCATTGACACGGTTCCAGTCAATGTCATGGGATCTGGATGTACTATTTTAATGGAACTCGGTATCCGAAGAGCCTGTTTTGATATTTCCAAGCAAACTGTTGGTCATCCCTTTGATGGAATAGCAGTGCTTCGTCGATGGAAGAAGTCTTGAGACTGTATGTAAGATATCTGACAAGCACAATTCACACTCATTTCACCAGAAATAGTACTTGAATACCTTGCCTTTTTGTTAACATTATCTTTTTAAAGGACTGCAGATACTATGCTTTTTAGATGGAATTGTAGGTTTTTTGTAGTTTGTTTTTTTTAAACTTCATTTGTTTAGGTTCTGAGGACTGTGTTAATTGGTACTTACCTGAGGTTGAAACAATCCAAGAACTATCATTTGTAAGTAATAATTAAGGGTTGGTTTATCAGAAAGTGAAAAGAAAGAACAGTTGAGTATTTTCCAAAGTGCATTGTAATGTGAGGTATTGATTTATTCATATTGCTTGATGCACAGTTTTATGAACGCACAGGAAATGGACACTGTAGGAATTAACTGGGCCTACTAAAAGGGCCTGTGAAATAAAAGGATTGAGAGTTTAAAAAAACAGTAGACCAGAAATCAGAACCAATCACTGTAGTAGAAATCTAAAAGGATTAAGGTGCTCTCCTTTACAGTGCATTATTGGCTAAGGAATATTAGCTAATAGCTTTTTGGATTTGGCCCTGTTACTGTACACAAAGCCAATAGAAACAAATGGGTGAATCCTGCTTTGAAATACAAGCCGTCCTCAGACATCTAGTCATATTATGAAACAGATAAATTGATATTTGCAAATCTCAAGTCAGGATTTCTAACGAACTGAGAGTAGTGATATTTACTGCAACAGAATCAGTACTCCCTGAACATGTATTTCCTACTGTATTTCAAAATGCTTTGGAAAAGAGAGACCTGTCAACATGGGACCCTTGGTCTATTACTGTACTTCTTGTATTTAAACACATTCAGTAATTTATGCATATAGACATATGTGTATTTTGTTTTGCACGGTAACAAAGCAAACAAATGTCATTAATATATTATGGAATAATCATGTGACTTATGATTAAATGGCTGTAACTTAGTTTGTGACATCTTATCATACCAAATTCTATTGAACTGTATGTAATTAGGAAATCTTCCATGAATGCAAATCACTGAATAATTTGTGTTTTAGGGGACTCTGTCCTCATCAACACAAAATGATTAGATTTCACATTGAAGCGTATTCAGAAGTGAAAACATATTGTACTTTAAACTGTCAAATGCCCTGAGAGATTCTGAGAAAACCCTTCCAACTATGGATGCCTGTTTAATGACAATAGAACACAATATTACAAAATCCATGGAAAAGTGGAATTTTCAAGTGAGCAGTTATTTTTAATTATATTTTTACTAAATTCTGTTCTCTTCCAATCAATGTTTTCCAAATAAATATGTGTAACAGATGTATGTAGTCTATTTGTACCCAAACTCTGTCATCCACGCCTGTGCATCATATACAGTGCCATTTGAAAGGTTACGTTTTGGCAGATCTTCACCAGCCGAAGCCTGCGTAGCACTTGTTTTGGTGTTGTTGGAGGTGGGCCTGCGTTAAAGCTGTTTAATTGACAAGCGTCTCGTTGCCTAAGCTTATCGCAAAACATGTCATTAAATGCAATAAAAACCCGGAACTTTGAATGAACATGAAAACATGCCTTAGCCTAAACATTCAGTGTGTTCTGGACTTATGTGTCGGGGATAAGAAGGGATGGGCATGTGACATACGTGCTGCTGTTCACCTGTTTGACACCTCATACCACCATTACCCCTCCAGACATTCCCGTTACGTTTACAGTACCTTTAAAAACCGTGACATTCGATTCTGCGCTGTAAGAGATTCAAACTTTTTGGGTTTCATTCTGTTTTCACATCACTTTCAGCTGGACTCGGGTTTTGGCCTTCTCCATAGAGATGGTGACGGTTCCGCTCATGTCTGGCCTTTTCCATAGAGGTGGTGACGGTTCCGCTCATGTCTGGCCTTTTCCATAGAGATGGTGACGGTTCCGCTCATGTCTGGTCTTTTTTAGTGTCAGTTTGTTTAGTCTCTCCAGGCGCACCCCAGGACTTGATGTCGGGGTCTCCAGAGTCATTCGGAGTCCACAGCAGGGCCTATGGATGGCCACGGACACTTTACACTGGAAACAAGCCTCGTCTGGGGCTGTCACCACATCATCCACCTCTTCCTCCATCACCAGAGACTGGGCTAGCGGAGCGAAGAGAATCGAGAGGGAATGAGGGATTACATGAGATCGGGCCCTTTTTCCACACAGCGGAAATGTGTGTGAGG
The DNA here is from genome assembly GCA_016801175.1 of Esox masquinongy. Classification (NCBI taxonomy): domain Eukaryota; kingdom Metazoa; phylum Chordata; class Actinopteri; order Esociformes; family Esocidae; genus Esox; species Esox masquinongy. The sequence goes on along the minus strand of JACXGI010012122.1, from coordinate 12,265 downwards.
CAAAGGGAGACTGAAGAAAGATGAGATAGAGTAACAAAGTAGTAAAAGTAGATACGAACAATAATTATGTCCACAACATGAACTCACCTTCAATCAAGTCTCTGCTATAGATGCCCTCGTCCTCCACGGCGGCCTTGTGGATGGTCTGTTTATGGTAGCAACCGTCACTGTGGATCTGTAACCTTTCGGCAGACACTGGCTTTTTCTTGCCCTGGGTACAGTGTTAACACTCTTTGGACGTGGTACAGTCCAGAACCACGTGGTGCTTCTCTAGAACCATGCTCAGGGGCTTCACGTTTGACACGGCGGCCTCTGTGGGGACTCTGAGAAAAGCCCAGATAAGTCACTGATAAGAACTGATTTGGAGTCGGATTAGCCTGGACCCAGGGATTTCTGTCACCAACAACAGAGGTTTAGGTTGTTGTCTATTTGTAAGAACTGATGTCAGATAAGTGAGAACAGAAGTTGGTGGGGCAGAGCCTCACCTTCCACTACTGGGGAGTGTACTCTATCTGGCCACAAAACAGATCTCGGCAGAGTCCTCCGTTTTAACGTTAGACATCAGGAGGAAGGGTTTGGTCTCTGAAGGAAGAAACACAGGAATGTTAATGAATGCGCAGAATGTTCCTTCCAATAGTAACTATCTGATGGGCTGACTGATTAACTGGAGCGTCTGCTAACCCTTGGTGCATATCTTGATGGGACTGCAGGGCCGTATTTTGTGTCTATTCTTTTACCACTCTCCGGCCACATCCTCCATAGATAACCTCACTCCTGGGATCTATGCCCCTGCAGCCCAGGTTCTATGGAGGGGGACAGTGAATTTGTTTCAGAAACATTGACACCAGTTACACTGCACATGTAAGACGGCTGTTACCTCTAGGTGGCAGTAACGCATAATACGAATCTCGCTTTGTCCTTTTCTGGCCTTGTAGTCAATGTGTACTTATCATTGAACACTAGAGGTCAATAAAGAGTACTGCTGGGAAGACTACTGAGACCATGTTTAAATTCAGTTAACTGGGAAGCATGTTACCATAAACATCCAGGTTACACGTCTTTACTTGCCCATTCACACATGCTAATTTCTACTTCCTCAGCTTTGGGACACTTGTGCAAAATACGAAGACATGCATGAACGCAGAAATGGAGGGCTGAGGGGAAGGAATTGACTGTGTGCTTTAGCATTAAGTATAATGGACTTAAGTGTATGTTTTGGATCTTCCATTATAGAGGCCAGCCAAAATAAATACCAAAAGGGGATTACTCTGATGTTAGGGAAAGCGAGGTGGTAGAAAATGATTTTAGCAAATCAGTTTAGCAGATAGGCTATGTGCCGGGCTGCGCAGGGCTGGGGTCAATTCTGGATTCAGTTGGCACTTGGTCTTGAATTCTGATACGCAACACTGCATTATAAGCAGACTTTTGATTAGAGAATGATTGATAATTGAATATATATCCCTGATTTCTAAACAACAGCTCAATTCATTTCTGCTCAGTTCATAGCTGATCAGGACATTCATTGCTAATATACCTTATTGTACATTGTTGAACATTATTATTATTTTTGACTTGAATTGTGTTATTACACTATTATTCTGTAAAATGCTCTAAATCACAGTTTGTGTGGTAATTTGTTGTAATATTCTATGCTTAGAGAAGGCGTTTCAGGTGTGCATAAATTCGATCAGCCATCTTAAACCAACTGGCTTCTCTTCCTTCACACTCCCAGATTGTAGCAGACTCACATTATAACATGCTACAATGTACCATACATCTGAATATGCTGCTAAACTGAATGTTGCCTGCCTCTTATTACTGATCTTCCTCTTTTATACAGATCAGATGAAGTTCATGATTGTACCACCAGAGGTCGCCATTATCTCATGTGAGCGAGAGGTAGGTAGGGAATATTTTAACGGTTCAGTCAATGGCATCCATGCAACAGCACTCTATCAATAGTCTGGACCCCTCCACAATCTAACACAGCCCTTCAGACTGCTTCCTCTGGCGCAACATGTAAAACAAGAGTTGAACAACCGCTCTACCTAAAGACTTTAAAACATTGATTTGATAGTCAGTGTCGTACACTACTGGTGTCACTTAGATATTTCCTTGTTTTCCATGAATACAAAAACATACATACATTAATTGAGTTTGAATAGGAAATATAGCAAAATGAATAGGAAATATAGTCACTGACAAGGTTAGAAATAATCATTTCTAACTGAAATAATAGTGGTGTCCTTCAAACTGATAATCCGGCTTATTATCCGCTATAGCTTCAATTGGTTGTATGTTTCACCTGTTAGACATGGAAATGATGCCTTTGCTTCTCTTTTCTCTACAGGCATCATACCGTGTCAGAGGGGCAGTTTCCTGGAGGGGCTGTGGCTTTATGTTTACAAGTCGGCTGTGCTTGTGGTGTTTGTCATCATGGTTCTAACAATATTCATGCTATCGAAACATGGGTGTTAAGGTAAGATCCTCACAATGACCACCGCACAACCATACAGAGTAATTTCAGTGTTGTTTCATGACATAAGTATGCCTGCAAGTTTCTTGGAATTTGGAGGAGGAGGAGATGGTCGGGAGATGGAGGGTGCTGGAGCAGCTGACAAAAGTACGTCCACCAGCACCTGGTCCTCCCAAGACACCACCGGGAGGCTGCCCAGGGATTGACATTGCCTCCCTATGAAAGGAGTTTGTCATTTGAGTTGGAATTCTCCTTCACCTCCTCCCCTCACTATTCTCTTTTTGTTAATAAAACACCTACCAGGGCCCTGAACACACACTCTTCGTCCATTCCCTGACTCTCCCCGTTAAACATTAAAAATAGATTTTTCAATATACAGTTAGGTCCGGAAATAATTGGACACTGACACAAGTTTTGTTATTTTAGCTTTTTTCTAAAATAAATTAAAGTAAAATTTAAATAAAGAATACGGGCTTAAAGTGCAGTTTTGCAGCTTTCATTTGAGGGTATTCACATCGAAATTGCAGGAAGGGTTTAGGAATTACAGCTTTTACAGCTCTTTAATATATAGCCCCCTCTTTTTCAAGGGACCAAAAGTAATTGGACAATTGACTTAAAAGCTGTTTCATGGACAGGTGTGGGCTATTCCTTCGTTATTTCTTCATCAATTAAGCAGATAAAAGGTCTGGAGTTTATTCCAGGTGTGGCATTCACATTTGGAAGCTGTTGCTGTGAACCCACAACATAAGGTCAAATGCAATTGAAATAGGCATGCGCTGCAACACAAAAAGGCCTGGACATCCACAGAAGACAACAGTAGTGGATGATCATAGGATCCTTTCCACGGTAAAGAAAAACCCCTTCACAACATCCAGCCAAGTGAAGAACACTCTCCAGGAGGTAAGCATATCATTATCCAAGTCTACCATGAAGAGAAGACTTCAAAAGAGCAAAACAGAGGGTTCACCACAAGGTGCAAACAATTCATAAGCCTCAATAAAAGACAGGCCAGATTAGACTTTGCCAAAAAACATCTAAAAAAGACAGCCCAGTTCTGGAACTGCATTCTTTGGACGGATGAAACTAAGATCAACCTGTACCAGAATGATGGGAAGAAAAAAGTATGGAGAAGGCTTGGAATGGCTTATGATCCGAAGCATATCACATCATCTGTAAAACACGATGGAGGCAGTGTGATGGCATGGGCATGCATGGCTTCCAATGGCACTGGGTCACTAGTGTTCTGTCAGAAGACAGAAGCAGCCAGATTAATTCTGAAGTGTATAGGGATATATTGTCTGCTCAGGTTCAGCCAAATTCAGTGAAGTTGATTGGACGGCGCTTCAATTTACAGGTGGACGATGACCCAAAACATATTGCGAAACAACCCAGAAGGTCTTTAAGGCAATGAAGTGGAATATTCTGCAATGGCCGCGTCAATCACCTGATCTCAACCCGATCGAGCATGCATTTCACTTGCTGAAGACGAAACATTAGGCAGAGAGACCCACGAACAAACAACTGAAGACAGCTGCAGTAAAAGCCTGGCAAAGCATCACAAAGGAGGAAACCCAGCATTTGGTAATGTCCATGCATTCCAGACTTCAAGCAGTCATTGCCTGCAAAGGATTCTCGACAATGTATTAAAAATGAACATTTTATTTATGATTGTGTTAATTTGTCCAATTACATTTGAGCCCCTGCAATAACGCGACTGTGTATGAAAATGGTTGCAATTCCTAAACGTTTCATACAATATTTTTCTTCTGCCCTTTTAATTAAAGCTGAAAGTCTGAACTTCTTTTGCATCTCGTTTGTTTCATTTCAAATCCATTGTGGTGGCATACAGTGCCAAAGTTATCAAAATTGTGTCAGCGTCCAAATATTTCCAGACCTTCAAATTGTAGGTGTCTGTCCATCAAGACAACCAAAAATAGGGGAACAATCAGAGAGACAGGTAAAACAGAAATACCCTTGATACCACTCACATTTACTTTGCTATTAATTTGCACTCATAAGATTCTGAATGATCTTTCTATAGTTTACATTATATAACATGGTGGACTCTTCAGGTGCTTGTCTTGTCTGTCCGTCCATCCCAGTTGTGGGACATTATAATCAAGGGTGGGGTTTGAAATAACCTGAGCATAAATACTGCTTCCTTGTTACAGAACATAGCTATGCCACTGACTGAGCCAGTATCCCAGCGACCCAAACCCATTCCCCACCAAACCCAGCCAAAGCCCCCAGTCCAACTCACCGCCAGAGGGAATATATGAAAACAAAACTGCCAGTGACCAACATCTCACCTGTGCTGCAGCCAATCAGATAGCCGCCCCCATGGATGATGACTGTACGGATGACACCAGGAAGGAAACAGAGGAAGTGGTATGAGGCCTATTTATAATATCTGATTAGGAGTTTCCTCTGTGGCATAAACCAAAAAACCCACATGCTACATGTCCATTCCATTAATGACCCGCAACTTGCCAACGACCTCAATGAGTTCTACTGCAGATTTGAAAGACAGAAGGGCAGTCCTGACAACATACCTTCTCCCTGTGTGTCCAGCCATCAACACCAACCCCCCACTACCAGGGCCCATTCACAATCACTCATCCCAATCATGCCACTACAACGGAACTTTCAATCCTGGAGGGGGACGTTAACAGACTACTCAAGAGGGAAAAAAACAAAAGCAGCAGGGCCTGACGGTGTCTCCTCATCCACCCTAAAGCACTGTGCAGATCAGCTTTCTGCTGTGTTTACTGACATCTTCAACACCTCACTGGAGACATGTTGCATTTCAAGTCCTCCATCTTCATCCCAGTCCCCAAGAAGCCAAGGATCACAGGACTTAATGACTACTGACCCGTCGCCCTGACCTCTGTGGTTATGAATTCATTTGAGAGCCGTGTGCTGTCCCATGTCAAGACGATCACCGACCCTCTACTAGACCCACTACAGTTTACCTACAGAGCCAACAGGTCTGTGAACGACGAAGTCAACATGGCTCTTCACTTCATCCTCCAGCATCTGGTCTCCACAGGAACCTACACCAGAATCCTGTTTGTGGACTTCAGTTCCGCATTCAGCACCATAATTCCTGCTTTGCTCTGAGGCGGCTAGTCCTCGGCGGGAGCTGGCCGCGGCGACCATTGGGCAGCGGGGGGAGCTGGCCGCAGAGCAACGACTGGGCAGCGGGAGGCCGCAGAGCAGCGACTGGGCAGCAGGAGGCCGCAGAGCAGCAACTGGGGCGGCCGCAGGGAACACCTGGCACCTTGGAGCTGGCACCGGATGAAGAGGAAGCGCTGGCTGCTTTGACTCCGGGATGCCCGCCACTGGTGCCTTGGGAACCTGGGTAGATGGTGTTCCCCAAGTCCCCGGTGAGGTACGGTGGGTCGTGAAAACCAGGCCAGTCCTCGCTCTTTCCGGTGTCCGGGAAAGGCTCTAAGAGCTCCACCAGTGGCGGGACATACTCCCATTCCTGAAGGGCCATCCGAGGGATGGGCTCAGCCAGCAGGGACTCCCCTTCGGGCTCCGTCTAGGTTCCCCTTGGGCACCCCCTTAGCCCCCCCCCTAAAAATTTCCTGGGGAGACCTCTGGGTTTCTGGAGGGAAAGGTGCAGAGGTGGGCCGCGGACCCAGGTTTGGGGATCGTGCTGGCCTCTTGCTGCCCCCGCCATTCTCCGGGAAGGCTGGAACCAGCTGGCACCGAACTGGGTCCCACACCAGAACCCCCTCCGTCTCATCCTTATCAAACTCGTCATACTCCGCCTCCGAGTCAGCCGACGAGAGGTAGTCCGATCCACAGTCCCCCTTCCAGGTATACTCCCCTCTCGCCGGTGACATCAGAGGGGAGTCGCCGAAATAAGCGCGGAGACGCCGAGTTTCCTCCTCCGGCGTCTCCGGCTTCTCCCACAGCCACAGGTGGGTATCCATGTGAACATGGCGGATCCTGTTTTTGAACCTGCGGGTTCCTTTACTTCTTGGGTCAGTCATTCTGTCACGGGAGTGTAGTGGTGGAGAGGAGGAACCAGGCGCAGGCAGAGTGGCAGTCGATATTGCAGTTTAATAGAAAATAAACATCGAGCACAAAAACAAACTGAATGTAAAGCAAAGGTTGAAACAAACCGAAACACTCACCATTGAATGTGAAAACATGCGAAGACAGGGAACAATGACCGACAAATGAGGGGAGCAGAGGAACAACATTTAAACACATACTGATGATTGAATTGGGACCTGGTGTGAGTGATGATTAGAGACAAGACACATGAAGAGTCCGGGAAACCGGGAAAAGCAGGAGATGACGGAGCTGTCCGTCACCTCAACGTCACAATTTATTTTTTGCATATTTGCACATAGTTTTGTAGTAAACTTGTAAAGTTTTTTTTAAAATGTTGTAAACTTGTAAAAAAGGTTTGCAAACTTACAAAAACAGTTTGCAATCATGCAATTAGGATTCCAGGCAGCGAAGCAGGAAACATATTGTTTTTGTGCTGTTTTTTCTTCTTCTTCTCCATTTTAAACATTTATAACTTATGCTCGTTTTAGGACCCAAGAAACAAAGAGCTTTGTTGGCAGATCTCACTGTGAACCTCGACAGCTGCATGGTTGTATCCCAAAAAACTGTAAGAAACCTCGGCGTTACCCTTGACCCTGACCTCTCCTTTGATGAACATATAAAATATGTCTCAAGAGTTGCTTATTTTCATCTTTGAAACATTGCAAAAATCAGAAACTTTCTATCAAAAACTGATGCAGAAAAACTAATCCATGCTTTTGTTACTTCTAGATTAGATTACTGCAATGCTCTTCTTTCCAGTTACCCTGACAAATCAATGAATAAACTTCAATTAGTGCTACACACGGCTGCTAGAATCCTAACTAGAACAAAAAAATGTGAACACATTACTCCAGTACTAGCCTCTTTACACTGGCTGCCTGTTAGGGTTAGGGTTGATTTTAAGGTTTTATTGTTCACCTATAAATCAATATTTGGACTTGCTCCTACTTACCTCGTTGAAATGATCCAGCCATACATACCTACATGTAACCTTAGATCGCAAGATGCAGGCCTTTTAATTGTACCTAGAATTTCTAAACAAACAGCTGGAGGCAGTGCCTCTCATAGAGCTCCACTTCTGTGGAATGATTTGCCAATTAAGGTTAGAAATGCAAACTCAGTGCAAACTTTCAAGTGTCTACTAAAGACTCATCTCTACAGCATGGTCTATGATTACGTGTAGTCTGGCCCAGGGGCATGAAGGTGACCAGAAAGGCTTGATACTGTCCATCCTTGCTGTCTTGCCAGGTGGGCTCTCATCGCCACTGAGATGACCTCCCTCCAATGCCATTCGGGGGCGGAGTCACTGGCTTGTTGTTGTCTCTCTGTTGCGCACTTGTGCAATTGGGCTGTACTCTGCTGGCAATACTTGGCCCTCATTCAGTGTGGTTGCGGTTGGTGGGTGTCCCTTTGGTTGATGCTTGGCAATGTGGGTGGATTGATTTCCTGCCTGTTGGGCCCTGTCCGGGGCCTCCCCTGTGTCTCCCCTGTGTCCCCTGTGTCACCGCCACAGTGTCACCGGACCCCCCTGTCTCAGCCCCAAGGTCTTACGCTGCTATATTATTGTGCTGGGGGAGTAGGGTCAGTTCTCTTTCTCCACTATAAATCCTTGTAGATCTAAGGAATGCATTTTCTAAATTTTCTCCTGCCGTTTTAAACTTAGGAGGACATGAGGTCCTGGCCCACACCTGAGGAGTACCAGACTTGAAAGACCCGTTGCTGTCCCGGTCCAAAGTCCTCCTGGTTGTGTTACAGATCAAGACGATACCTGACGATTTCAACTGCCACTGTGCTGACACCTTCCCCTCCCCGTGTCGTCCCTGTCCTTGTCCATCTGGTCATGCTTCCGACCTGGACTAAGTTTAAATAGACTCTGGACTCAGCCCACATGCATTTATTAATTACTACAATTTGTACTCTTAATATGTTCACCCGGCACAGCCAGAAGAGGACTGGTCACCCCTGTGAGCCTGGGTCCTCTCTAGGTTTCTTCCTAAATTTCGGCCTTCTTAGGGAGTTTTTCCTAGCCACTGAAATTCAACACTACTCTTGTTTGCTCCTTGGGGTTTTAAAGGCCGGGTGTTTTGTAAAAGCACTTTGTGACAACTGCTGATGTAAAAAGGGCTTTATAAATAAATTTGATTGATTGATTGATTGATAACTATTGCTCTGTTTGGTGAAGACTCACCAAAATTTGGAAACATGTAGGTATGCTGGCTAACTGAAATAAATAACTTGATGGGATGGATCTGCTACATGGTTGCCTAGCAGCAGCCTTTTGAAATGCTTGAGCATAGACCCACCATCCCATATCACCTAGAATGTTTAAACTTCTCATTAAGGCCCACAATCTTTGATTTTTCCGCAATTTCGAATTTTGTGAAAAACAAAAAAATCTTAAAGTTTGGTGAATTTGGTGAATTTTCATTCATTTTCATTCATCTTGGATGAGTAGGTATAACACATTAAGTGCCACTGACAAACAGGCATTCTTTAATCAGCTATGCTTTTCTACTTAAAGGGAAATATACACATACTGTATATTTCATAGAAAAGATCATATACCTGATCTCCATAACTTTAGCATGTTTTCTCCAAGTGCAGAAAACAGGGAATCCAGTAGTAATGACTCATTATTGATCAGTTGCACTGTACTGTCCTGTGTAATGTGTCATTGTTTTGTTTTTTCCAGCTTTCCTGTTTCACTACTTGCTGCTACATAGGCTGGAACCTGTGAATCGCGGCCTGCAGCTATATTACTTAATGTATTATTGGTTTCTCTTTCAATGCGAGTACTGTATACTGAATAGTTCTTATTCATCTTTCCTCTCATTTCTGTAAAATGTCTGTAGATTTCGTAAGTACACAACACACTAGAATGCACAAGAATATCATTTTACTGTGGTTGTTATAGACTGTGTGTAGATTTGTGTGTATATTTCTGATTGTGTGAGCGTGTATGTGTATTAGTGTTTGTAATTGTGTGTGTGTGAATATATATATGTGTGTGTGTGTGTGTGTGTGTGTGCACAGAGCGCAGTATTTTTATTGAAATGACTTTATGCCTGGTATGCTTGAAGAGAGAGGCAAAAACAAGGTCAAACATGTGGGATCAGAGAGAGGTTAAGGTACAAAAGGGAAATCCAAAAACCAGGTCGAGGAAGTCAAACGCAAGAAACTGGTCAGTACACGGGAAAATCTAACAAAGAAAAAAGGCTTAATAATGTGCTCAGAAAACAACAAAACCTCACAAAGGAAACTGTGCGTGGAACTGAACTAGAGAGTGGGGCTAATGGGAAACAGGTATGTGTGAAGAGGTGGTTAGTATTCTAGCGATTGGGATCTGGTGAGTGAGCTGCATTCTGGGGATTGATGGCTTGGTTTAGGGAGTGAGTTATGTTCAAGGGAGTGGTAATGCGGTCAAGGGTGTGATCCGGAGGGAGACCTTACACATGATCTTCCTTCTCAGTTGTCTTCTGAGGTGATACCAGAAGAGCAGGTGAAGATCTTCCAAACCCTTCTGAAAAAGCCAGCAACACCTCGCTTCTGTTTTTTTATGTTTTGATCATCTCTCTTGTCTGAGAAGAAAACACAACATCTTTGTTTACTCATGTTGTAATATTAATTTGCTCTACCATAACTGCTGTGGAACTGGCAGAACTCACCACGTCACTCTGGCATTTCTCTGCACATGGTCAGGAGATCAACAGTCTATCAACAGAACATTGTGTCAGAGGAGGACAAAAACCTGTAGAGACCAAGTCAATTATAATTTGTCCTACTGTCCATTTTGATCTAAACTTGTACATCTTAATAATTGTTCTGTTGAGGGGCTCTACTTTCTTACCTTTGGAAGCTGTAGTTTGGAGTCAAGGAACAAGGTCAAAGGTCCATCCATCATGCTGACCTCTGAGTTTACCTCAGAAGGCTATAAAAAAACAAGAGCAGTCTAGTGTAAGAATAACCCGTTTAGGCAAAAGTTAATTCTTACAACTTGTTTAACTCAGGTTATAATACACAAACTGCAAAGACTTCAAATTCTACTTCAGTTAAATAATGTTGTAATAGACTCTAGGTCCTTACCACTGGGATCTGTGGGGCACAGTCCAAGGTCACAGGTCCTTCCATCTAAATAACCTCTGATTTGAGGTCAGTGAACTGTGATTGGACAGAGCAGAGCAGTGTCAGAGCAGGACAGCAGCCCATTATTATTATTCTGGGTTCTTGATGTCCCACCCCTTTGGGGCAGATCCCGATCCACGCAGTCACAACTCCTCTCTGTCCTGTCACCTCAATGCTGGAACCAGCTTTCCTTGGAGGCTAGGATGACAGAGTCTCTACCTGTCTTTAAAAAAAAATCTAGAAACTCACCCTTCCATAGAGTACTTAAAATGGGTCCATTGCCACCACCTCTGCCTGTTGCCTTTTGTTAACTTTTTGTGTTTATTACTTGTATGGTCTTCTTTCCAGCACTGACCTTTGCAGGGCTGGGGTCAATTCTGGATTCAGTTGGCACTTGGTCTTGAATTCTAAAAGGCAACACCACATATTATGCAGAGTTTGGATTAAAGAATAATTTATCATTTAATATATAACCCTGATTTCTAAACCTAGGTTATTTGACAGCTCTATTCATTTCTGTTCCGTTCATAGCTGATCAAGATAGTCATTGCTGATCTACACTGTATCTGTATTATGTTATATTGTTGAACATTATTATTTATTATCTTTGTCTTGAATTGTGTTACACATTGTTATTTTTGTAAAATTCTGTAAATCATAGTTTATGTTGTAATATTTTATGCTTACCAAAGGAATTTTCAAGTGTGCATAAATTCAATCAGGCATCTTTAACCAACTGCCTTCCTATTCCCTTACACTCTCAGATTGTAGCATACTCACATTATAACATGTACCATATGTCTGAATATGCTGCTAAAATGAATGTTGCCGGCCTCTACTGATCTTCCTCTTTTATACAGATCAGACGAAGTTCATGATAGTACCACCAGAGGTCGCCATTATCTCATGTGCGCGAGAAGTAAATAGGGAATATTTTAACGGTTCAGTCAATGGCATCCATGCAACAGCAATCTATCAATAGTCTGGACCCCTCCACAGTCCTCACAGCTCTTCAGACTGCAACAGGTCTACCTTAAGAATACCTTAAAACACAGATGTCATTAAATTCATGCACTGCTCAACGGTTAAGCTAGTTTTACACACACACAAAATGCTTGTTAGCTTATTGTAATTCTGGGACTTTAGTGACCCCAAGATCATTGGTGTTTGGGTTACAGATTTATGTCAGGCGTCCATTAGAAAGCTGAAGATGAAGTTCACCTTTCAGCACGACAACGACCCAAAGCACACATCCTAATCCACAAAAGCATGGCTTCACCAGAAGAAGATTAATGTTTTGGAATGTCCCAGCCAGAGCCCAGACCTGAATCCAATTGAACATCTGTGGGGTGATCTGAAGAGGGCTGTGCACAGGAGATGTCCTCGCAATCTGACAGATATGGAGTGCTTTTGCAAAGAAGAGTGGGCAAATATTGCCACGTCAAGATGTGCCATGCTAATAGACTCCTACCCAAAAAGACTGAGTGCTGTAATAAAATCAAAAGGTGCTTCAACAAAGTATTAGTTTAAGGGTGTGCACACTTATGCAACCAGGTTATTGTGAGTTTTTTATTTTTTATTTTTCCCCCTCAAAGATTT
>JACXGI010012121.1:0-23505 GCA_016801175.1 Esox masquinongy | reverse complement strand
GGGGGGGGGTAGGTTATATTCACCCAGGGTCAGGGAGGGGGGGGGAGAGGTAGGTTATATTCCAAATATTTTTATTGAACACACGGGGTCGCTCAGGGCAACTGACAAACAGAAAGTGAAGGATGTGTGTCGAGATTGCAAAGAATCTCCCTCCTACTCTCTTCCGAGTACAAATACACCCCCCCAAGTACCTATTTCAGTCCCTCCCTCACACCTATCTACCCATCCCCTATTTCAGTCCCTCCCTCACACCTATCTACCCATCCCCTATTTCAGTCCCTCCCTCACACCTATCTACCCATCCCCTATTTCAGTCCCTCCCTCACACCTATCTACCCATCCCCTATTTCAGTCCCTCCCTCACACCTATCTACCCATCCCCTATTTCAGTCCCTCCCTCACACTGATGCTTGCATGGCCAGGCCACGCTACCAACCTCGAGTCCCCGCACAGAGCTCTGTAACACCTATCTGTATCAGACTGCCAGGACATATGACATCATGTTTTACACCAACGTGGAGAGTCAATAGATCAGAATCAGACGGCTAACAATGATTGTTGTTCGTGCTTGGATAGCCTGTTTAGCACCCCAGAAGTCCCTTAAATGATTAGTAGTGGATCCAAATCAGTCGGGACATTCAGGACATTCAAGAGCATCTTAAATATGCTCTCAAAGCAAAGCTATGAAGTTTGGAGTCCCGGGCAATGCTGTGAAGGTTAGAGCCCAGGGCAATGCTGTGAAGGTTAGAGCCCAGGGCAATGCTGTGAAGGTTAGAGCCCAGGGCAGTGCTGTGAAGGTTAGAGCCCAAGGCAATGCTGTGAAGGTTAAAGCCCAGGGCAATGCTGTGAAGTTTAGAGCCCAGGGCAGTGCTGTGAAGGTTAGAGCCCTGGGCAGTGCTGTGAAGGTTAGAGCCCTGGGCAGTGCTGTGAAGTTTAAAACCCAGGGCAATGCTGTGAAGGTTAGAGCCCAGGACAGTGCTGTGAAGTTTAAAACCCAGGGCAATGCTGTGAAGGTAAGAGCCCAGGGTAATGCTGTGAAGGTTAGAGCCCAGGGCAAAACTATGGAACAAGGTGCTGTTTGTGGTATTACATTTGTCACATACACAAGAGCTGTCTGGGAAGATCTTATGAAGTTTGGTTTTAGGATAGTCTAATCTGCATCTAATTTTAAACTGTATAAGACAGTGTCTGGAGTCGATTTAACAGAAATGGGTGCAACAAGTTTACTTACTATGTCCACAGTGATTGGCTGATAGGGGAGGGGTCTGTCAGTGAATTCATCATATCAATACTGTAGAAGAATGTTTCATGTTGCCATATTGAAGTAAAGATATTAAAATTAAAATTTAGGCTAAGTGTCACTGATTAAACAGGAAACCAAGAATGTTATACTGACTAGTCAAGATATGTTCAGCCAATTGTCAGTCTCTTACATGTCTGCCAGCTCGTAAAGAAATGCGCATAAATCTTTTGATGATGCAATAATTTGTGCAATTATGTGTCCCACCACCAACTACACCGAGTGGTCGAGCTATAGCCACTTTGTTTCTTTGTAGTTGGCGAACATCATGAGGAAACTGAATGATTTGTCGGACGGTGTGGGGTCTGGGGAGGGCATTTATTGTTTGATGTAATATTCTACCAACAGGTGCCTGAGATATACATAGTTTGACTGCTCTGCATAGCTGTATTTCCCCTCTGGCCAAGTAGCGATGTCACAACCTGGATCCCCGGTGTTATTGGGTTGTTTCTGTTTGTTGGTGAAGTAACTGCATCCCTGACTAGCTCGACTAGCTCTACTGACTAGCTCTACTAATATCCTGGTGATTAAGGCAATACCTTGTTAAAAGCTCAGTATCAAAAAATGTTTCTAAAAAGTCGACCTGATTATGAGGTGGATTACAGGCAGCAGCCCTTTTTGGATTGTTTGTGACTTGGTCTTAGTGACTTTGGAGTCCTCTTGACTACTACTAGCTTTTACCATGTTAAGGAGCAGGTTTTAGCGCTTTTTGAAATACTCTTAGACCAAAAATGTTTGAGTCCTAAAAGGAGTTACTCCTAAATCAGCAAGTTAGGAGCTACTTCTAGCCTTAAGATGTTTTGTGAATACTGCCCCTGGTCTGTTAGGAGAATTTGGTACCCAGTTCCTCCTCCCAAACTGCCTTGATGTCATCTGTTGAGGGTGGATTGACTGATTGAAATTCCTCATAAAGTAGAGACTCAGGTTGATTTACGTGGGGACATGCCAAGACACCAATGGTGAATGGAGAGGGGCGACTTTAACCCTCTCAAATTCAGGAAGATTTTTCCTAACATAGCCTCTAATTTGAAGATATATCATAGTTATTCATGGGCATAGCAACTGGAAGCTACGCCCGAAGCAAATGGAAGCTACGCCTGAAGCAAATGGAAGCTACTCCCCGAAGCAACTGAAAAGAGGCAGACATTTTTTTCATTTGCAGGTCTCCTATGGAATCCCCATTTCCTTCCACTATGGAAGTATATTGTTAAAAAGGGAAGGTTTCCCACCATTGTGAACGTAAATGACCTGGTCTTCGGTCAAAGTGTGTTCTGATTTATGATTGCGATGTTTTAGAATTTTGGTGAAAATCCTTGTGTTCTGTCCCAAGCCAGATTGATGATCCTGGGGCATCAGAATAAAACAATGCAGATGTTAATCTGTGTGTTTTATAATCCCAAACAAATTAGTTGAGCCCAGTGTTTATAAAATGACTTGGGTATAGAAGGTTGCAGAGAAAGGTGTCTTTACATCTGTATTTGCACCAGTTTGCTTTCATATCCAATGTATTAAATATCCAGAGAAAGAACCCAGTGGGTTGACTGGGTCAAGTAGGGCTGGGATACTGGGTTGGCCTGCTGTGACATAGAGGAGAATGTCATTTTCATGCAGGGAGATTTTATTCTGAGTATCCTTGGTGTTGAATCCGTGTACTGCTGCAAGGTTCTTGATGGCCCAGAGCAAAAAGTAGTGGAGAGAGTGAGCATCCCTGTCTGATCCCTCAGCGTATGTTAAATCATGGTGGAAGGGATTGATTGGTGATATAGATTCTGATACCCCCTATATCAGATGCTGATATAAGGGGTTGATTGGTGAGGGTTATAGCACTCAGATGCTGATATAAGGGGTTGATTGGTGAGTGTTATAGCACTCAGATGCTGATATAAGGGGTTGATTGGTGAGGGTTATAGCACTCAGATGCTGATATAAGGGGTTGATTGGTGAGGGTTATAGCACTCAGATGCTGATATAAGGGGTTGATTGGTGAGTGTTATAGCACTCAGATGCTGATATAAGGGGTTGATTGGTGAGTGTTATAGCACTCAGATGCTGATATAAGGGATTGATTGATGATATAGATGCTGATACCCCTATATCAGATGCTGATATAGGGGATTGATTGGTGAGTGTTATAGCACTCAGGTGCTGATATAGGGGATTGATTGGTGAGTGTTATAGCACTCAGGTGCTGATATAGGGGATTGATTGGTGAGTGTTATAGCACTCAGGTGCTGATATAGGGGGTTGATTGATGAGTGTTATAACAGTCGGATCCATTTTATAAATCCGTCCCCAAATTTGAATTTCTGCAAAACTGCCAGCAGGTAGGGCCCTTCCACATGATTGGAAGCTTTTTTCACATCAGGTGATATAACAGCTAAATGCACATTAGGTAGTCTCTGGGAGCACATTATATTAAAGATGTCCAAGATTGAAAAATGAGTTGCGATTGGTGACCACCTCATCCTGGTCCTTCCCTAATTTATGGATGAGTGTGAGGACCACCTCATTCTGGTCCTTCCCTCATTTATGGATGAGTGTGAGGACCACCTCATCCTGGTCCTTCCCTCATTTATGGTTGAGTGTGAGGACCACCTCATCCTGGTCCTTCCCTCATTTATGGATGAGTGTGAGGACCACCTCATCCTGGTCCTTCCCTCATTTATGGATGAGTGTGAGGACCACCTCATTCTGGTCCTTCCCTCATTTATGGATGAGTGTGAGGACCACCTCATCCTGGTCCTTCCCTCATTTATGGATGAGTGTGAGGACCACCTCATCCTGGTCCTTCCCTCATTTATGGATTATTTCCAAGCCCTAGTGAAATTTACACTAGTAGTTATTTGCCCTGTACATATGCCACCAAGTAACAGAGATTAAATCCATGAGTTACAAGACAAGCATTTTCAGGAATGACAGAACTACATCAGAAATATCTTCTGAAATGTCCATGTGTTTTAAAAGTAAATCCAACAGCGGCCTATGAGACATGTAGGAGGGAGTAGTGGGAGATTGGTCGTTTCTGGCGATGTTCTTAAAGGCTATGAAGGCCACATCTGAAGCCCGGCTACACCAGACCTTCCGTGAATTTGGGTGGAAATGTCTGGTAATGAGATTATCTTTGATCTGACCGTGGGCTTGTCACCAGGCGTAATTATACCATGCTATGGGAGGCCTGGATTATTGGCTGACATGTTCTCAGTTTCTCACTGCACAATGGAGCATTGATTCACTGGTCTGGACAGGAGCTTGTTGTAACCACCATATTTGCTCATAAAATGTGCAAGCACTTGTTATTTACTAGCTATTTTCATGCACAACGCCTCAAGCTTCGTCATCAATTCGCTATGCTAAGTATTCTGGACGTGAACATGAAAGTATGGTTTTGTGGGGAGGTACTTTAGTAAAACATAGATCATGATTTGTTCAGTTTGAAATGGGGAATCAGGTGGGAATCAGGTGGGAATCTGGTGTCAGCCAGGCTAAGACACCACCCTACCCCTTGGAAGGGAAAATGGAGATTCACAGATGTCTTCTCAGGCAAACATCCCTTCACATGCATTGTCCAATGGGTTTGTTGGTGAATGTGGTTCAGAAGGTCTGTTGTAAATGCTTGGCAGCAGTGTGAGGTTGAGCCCCTCTACCTTTTATAGGCACCACCTTTTTCACTGCTTGAAATTTAACTCAGTCTGCTGGGGCTGTTTTTTTCTGGAGTTATCTTCCTGCATTTCGCCTATCGGATAGGATTAAGGGCGTAGAACTAAAATGAATAGACCAGACAATTTGTTGTCTTGAACAGGGACTGCTATTCTGTTAATTCAATTTCTATGCATTTAATCCTGTCAGATAGGCTAAATCCAGGTATATACCCTGGGAAAAGATCTAAATGACTGGGAAATCTCTAGTCACTGTAAAACACAACATTCAAAATGCAACAATAAAATGTTAGATTTCATCCTGTGACATGTTCTGTATTAATTATTTTATAATTACCAGCTGTCAGGCATGGGGCCAATTTCAGTCAATTCAGGAAATAACTAAATTTACGATTCTCTTCAATACTTGATGGTTGATGAAGAACAGTTTTTTTAATGCAATTGACCCCAACCCTGGAAACAGCGGTGAGTGGATTTATCAAGCCGATAATAAAAGACTGGTAATAAAAGAAAAGCTAGCAGCAGTATTGTTTTAGTGGGTCATTCTACCTGGATTTATGCTCCTCAATTTGAATAATGCTTGCAAAGCTGGGAGAGAAATGCAAGCATTTACGGCCTCATAAAATCACTTATGAAATGTTTTTTGTGAAAGTCTATGAATTTCACTGGTATTAATAAGTATTTTACTAGTATTCATTTGTATTTTACAAGTATTCATAAATAGAGAGACGGGTATTTTCAGGGAGACAGAAATTTTGAAGGGAGACAAGTATGTTCAGGGAGAGAGGTATGTTTGGGGAGACGAGTATGTTCAGGGAGACAGGTATGTTCAGGGAGACGGGTATGTTCAGGGAGACGGGTATGTTCAGAGAGATGGGTATGTTCAGAGAGACAGGTATGTTCAGGGAGACGGGTATGTTCAGAGAGACGGGTATGTTCAGGGAGACGGGTATGTTCAGGGAGATGGGTATGTTCAGGGAGACGGGTATGTTCAGGGAGACAGGTATGTTCAGGGAGACGGGTATGTTCAGGGAGACGGGTATGTTCAGAGAGACGGGTATGTTCAGAGAGACAGGTATGTTCAGGGAGACAGGTATGTTCAGGGAGACGGGTATGTTCAGAGAGATGGGTATGTTCAGAGAGACAGCCAGACCGTCACCAGAGGTCATGTCAGGTCTGGAGTCGATATCTGAGAATGCTACACTAGTCTGTGCAACAATGCAGTTTTCCCATATTTCTGTAATGAAGTGTTGTGCTCTGACTATTGTCAGAATGCATGTTCCCTTCTCGCTATACAACACTGGCCACTTGAATGCGCCTCAAGCTGAGAGGAATATTAGTCTTGTGTAGAGCACACTTCCAGCCGACTACGTTTGTAGATTAAATATTCTACTAGGGTGTTGACGGGTTTAGCTGGTCATTTAGTTTGCAGGATAATTAAATGTGTACTGTTCCATTACCTTAAAAGTGTGTCTGTGAGAAAACATTCATATTATGTTGCATATGTTGTATGTTAAACATTTTCATACTTGTGATCACATTGTTAAAAAGGTCACCAAGGTGTGAAGTGTAAACACCTGCAGTGGTCTCCTGAGTCCAGCACAATGAATAGATTCTCTGTGAAAATTAGGTTTACTCTTGTTTTACCAGCCGTGTTAATGTAACCATGTGCTTGGTTTTGTTTTGTTCATTGGCCTTTACCTTCCTGCTGCAGGTTTTTCATGATCAGTTGGGTGTTTTTGCAGAGAACTGATAGTGGACGAGGTACATTTCAGTATGTCAGGTCTGTGTAAATTCTGCAGGTGAGTCGTTTTCATCTTGTTGTGCAGCCAATCATTTGAACAGATTAGCAGGAATCCAGTATGTTAATGAGACAGTGTCCAGAGGCCGACATGGTAACAACATCATGCTTCCTCATTAGGATGCTCATTTGCAAATGAGTCATTGTCAGCATTCTGTTTCCTTGGAGATATTTCTGTTTCTATGCCAGGTTTGCATATCATTGATTGAAAGAGTTCTACTGTCTTCTCTCAAGGTGATCACACACACACAATACACAGAACAGACACACACAATACATAGAATATACTCACCCAATACCAAGCATACAGACACGATAGAAACACAGAGTACACACACACAACACATTCAACAGACAGAATCAACAGACAGACACAATAGACACCAAAGGCAGACACAAAAGAAAAAACAGACTGATACAATAGACAAAAGAGGCACGCACAATGACATCAATACACCGACCAGCCATAACATTATGACCACTGACAGGTGAAGTGAATAACACTGATAATCTCGTTATCATGGCACCTGTCAGTGGGTGGAATATATTAGGCAGCAAGTGAACAGTCTGTCCTCAAAGTTGATGTGTTAGAAGCAGGAAAAATAGGCAAGCGTAAGGATCTGAGACTTTGACATGGGCCAAATTGTGATGGCTAGACAACTGGGTCAGAGCATCTCCAAAACTGCAGTCCTTGTGGGGTGTTCCTGGTCTGCAGTGGTCAGTACTTAGTACCTAGTCAGTACATAGTGACAACATCTTCCTCCATTCTCCCCTTTATGTTACATAGTGTCCCCATTTCTCCATCCTCCCCTCTATGTAACATAGTGTCCCAATCTTCCCCCATTCTCCCCTCTATGTAACATAGTGTCCCAATCTTCCCCCATTCTCCCCTCTATGTAACATAGTGTCCCAATCTTCCTCCATACTCCCCTCTATGTAACGTAGTGTCCGCATTTCTCCATCCTCCCCTCTATGTAACAAAGTGTCTCTAACTTCCTCCATCTTCCCCTCTATGTAACATAGTGTCCCCATCCTCTTCCAATCTCCCCTGTATGTAACATAGTGTCTCCATCTTCCTTCATTCTCCCCTGTATGTAACATATTTTACCCATTTTCCTCCAGCCTCTGAAGATGCACTGTCGTAGCTGTTCATTGGTCACCAGCTCTGGTCACCTGACGGGCAGCGGTCGTGGTGAGGAGATTGACCGAGCGGAGTGTGTCATCCGTATGAATGACGCGCCAACGTCACACGGTTACGGGCTAGATGTTGGGCGCCGGACCTCCTTGCGGGTCATCGCTCACTCTAGCATGCAGAGAGTCCTGCGGAGTCGCCATGAATTGCTGAACGCTTCTCAGGTTAGAGGATACATCCTAACTCCTTACTGTTACCTTCTCAGGTTAGAGGATACATCATAACTCCCTAGGGTTACCTTCTCAGGTTAGAGGATACATTATAACTCCTTACTGTTACCTTCTCAGGTTAGAGGATACATCCTAACTCCTTACTGTTTCCTTCTCAGGTTAGAGGATACATCATAACTCCCTAGGGTTACCTTCTCAGGTTAGAGGATACATTATAACTCCTTACTGTTACCTTCTCAGGTTAGAGGATACATCCTAACTCCCTAATGTTTCCTTCTCAGGTTAGAGGATACATCATAACTCCCTAGGGTTACCTTCTCAGGTTAGAGGATACATTATAACTCCTTACTGTTACCTTCTCAGGTTAGAGGATACATCCTAACTCCCTAATGTTTCCTTCTCAGGTTAGAGGATACATTATGACTCCTTACTCTTTCCTTCTCAGGTTAGAGGATACATTATAACTCTTTACTGTTTCCTTCTCAGGTTAGAGGCTACATCCTAACTCCCTACTGTTTCCTTCTCAGGTTAGAGGATACATTATGACTCCTTACTGTTTAAAACTCAAATGCACATAGACAGGTTGTGTGCCTAAGGTTCTTCCAGTTCACCGTTCCATTTAATCCAATCCTGTCTTTTGTCTTGCAATATACCGTACGTATCTCAAATCTCTTCTGTCTGCTTCAAAATCTGATGTAAGGAATGGTAAAGCTGTGTTACAGATCTCAGTATATACAGTATGTCCATCTTTCTATAACATAATAATTACCATGGTACTCTACACGTTGAGTGGTTTCATTTAAATTTTGTTCTTGGAATAAAAAATAAGAAGGATTGTATTGATTTTCCTTTCATCCAGGACACTGTGTTTATATTCTGGGGCCCCAGTAGCTACATGCGGAGGGATGGGAAGGGGCTGGTCTACAACAACCTGAGGCTGATGAACCAGGTACTGCCCAAACTAAAGGTCTACATCATCTCCTGGCAGAAGATGCTGCAGTTTGACGAACTCTTCAAGAGAGAGACGGGGAAGGACAGGTGGGTGGAGCCAGTTCATGCTGCTGCACTGATGTCTGGCTTTAAACAGTCACATTCTTCCTCTGGGAGGGGGAGACGAGGGATCTGAGACAAACACACACACATACCGCATGCCAAGCTGTGTCATTTGGTTGGTCTACATCACACACCCACTGGGGCGTGGATTGGGCCTGGGGAAAGGGGGGGGTGGAAAATCCTTTTTTTACCAAGTTAAGTTGACTGTAAAAGTGACATTGGCAGATGCAAGGAGAAACATGTCCAGAAGCGTTGCTTATTAGGTCCGTATCAGCCTGTGTGTTCCTTCATCACTTGAATCCCAAATGCCAATTTCTTTGGGACTGGTATTGTGTTCCATTCTGTTGGTGTTTTGATCAGAGCAGGAACCAGGGAGGCGGGAGTGGTTGAAGGGAATTTGAAAAAGGGGGCGTAACACAACACCTGGACTAAAACATACAAGACAAAACAGCTCCAAATCCATCTAGAGAAGTTACGTACCATAAGAAAGTGGTTATTGGTGCCAACACGTTGCTGCGTGTTGTAGCTTCAAAGCCAAATTCAACTTCCCGGGGGACTGATTTAGCAGAGCTTCCTCTGCCTCAGGAAGTGTGTCGGTCTCAGTTGCTCCCAGCTTCAAGCCACCTCTCAATCCCTGTCCATTGATGCAGAATAAAACAGGCCTGCTAGTCTCTCTCTCTCTCTCTCCCTGTCTGTTCTTCCCTCTGAGGCGTAGCTCCAGTGTGGCACCTTGGGACGCCTGTCTGCTGCTGCAGGGATCATTACACATACAGCTTGGCTCTGTCCCAAGGGGCACACTACAGCCTACATAGGGCACTAGGAAGGGCACTAGGAAAGGTACTAGGAAGGGCACTGGGAAGGGCTTCATGTAGGGCACTAGGAAAGGTACTAGGAAGGGCACTAGGAAAGGTACTAGGAAGGGCACTGGGAAGGGCACTAGGAAGGTACTGGATGCAGTAGGAAAGTACTGGATGCAGTAGGAAGGTACTGCATCTTATCCTGGTTCTGGATAAGATGCCCTGGTTCTGGATAAGATGTCCTGGTACTGGATAAGATGCCCTGGTTCTGGAAAAGATGTCCTGGTACTGGATGAGATGTCCTGGTACTGGATAAGATGCCCTGGTACTGGATAAGATGCCCTGGTTCTGGAAAAGATGTCCTGGTACTGGATAAAATGTCTTTGTACTGGATAAGATGTCCTGGTAAGATGTACTGGTTCGGGATAAGATGTCCTCGTTCTGGATAAGATGTCCTGGTAAGATGTACTGGTTCGGGATAAGATGTCCTCGTTCTGGATAAGATGTCCTGGTACTGGATAAGATGCCCTGGTTCTGGATAAGATGTCCTGGTACTGGATAAAATGTCCTGGCACTGGATAAGATGTCCTGGTACTGGATAAGATGCCCTGGTTCTGGATAAAATTTTTATGCAAAAATTTTGCATAAAATGTTATAATCACTGATTCAGTCCTGAACAGTGTGCACATGGGAAGGTCTGAATTATGTTTCTAGCTAAAGAGGGGAAAGAGATGGGTTCTAAATAAAAATGATGAGAGGAAGTGCGCTGAAGTCCAAAGCTGGTGTCTAATCATTTGCAGGCCCAAGAAGCAATTACTAATTTAGCTTGTAAATGACTCACGGCTCCAAATCCAGGACATAAGAGCAGTGAACAAGACCAGAGGCTGCAGATGTGACATTGACTAGAGGAGTGTTCCACCGCGTGGCGGTCACATAGCTCAGAGCCTCGTCTCCCCTGGTTCTCCGTCTGCTCTGGGGCTGCTGACAGGAGACGGGCTGTGAGCGGTGAAGGGTGCGGGATGATTGGCAGGGTGATTGGATGAGGTCACCACAGTGGCAGCTCACCCATGGCATGGTTGGTGCTTGCGCACCACTTCTGATTCAGGGTCCCAAAATAACGATTTACACCAGTGCCACTGAGTCTTTCAGTTGGTGGCACCAGAACAGGATTTGTTTGCAAACTCCCAAACAATTATTTTTTGGAATAATTAGTGTAAATAAATACATATTTGGACTATTAGTTTATTTCTGCGTAAAGATTAATTCCATAATTTCATGACATTGTATGTTTAAACTGCTGTCCATTAATCTAGGATTCAGTCTCTGTGTTTGTTAAGAATGTAATTATGCCTGGACCTCATAGAGAACTTTTTATACGGTTATATTATGTCAAGAAAACTTTCTTGTTTTACCACAAAGACCTTGTAGAGAACATAAGATTGTTTTTAACATTTTTCTTGGGTTGGTTTTGCTGTTATCATCTAAATCATTCACATTAGCTTGTTTGTAACATTTTTCTTGGGTTGGTTTAACTGTTATAATCTAAATCATTCTGGTAAAGACCTTGTGCTTCAGCTGGATTTCAACGTGACCAGTGATGACTGTGATGGGAAGTTCTTTTTACTGATTCAGATCACAGTCTCTCAGTGAAAAGAACAAATCCTTCGCCTGCATTCGAGTCAGTAACGCTCAGGGAACCCTGAAAGCGAACAACAATCAAGTCATGATTCTTCATACAAGCCTCTTGTTCAGAATAGGGGGTTATTGCTAGAAATTCAAAAAAGTGCAGAACTGCAGAGCATTCCTAAAAATAACAGATTGTTCAATAACTGCACATCACTAACTGAGCCCTGGGGAACACCATTAGCAAGAGTCTGCAGGGCAGATACAGATCTTCTCCACGTCACCTGGTCATAGTGGTCTGCCAGGTAGGAAGCAGTCCAAGAGTGTCTCAGGTGCTGATGGTTCACAGTGTTGAAGTCAGCAGATAGATTTGGAGGATGAAAACAGAGGAGAGACAGGAAAGTGAGAGTCAGTTTTGGCAGTGAGAAGAGTCTCTGTGAAACAGAGTAGAGTCAGTTGTGGGAGTGAGAAGAGTCTCTGTGAAACAGAGAGTCCGTTTTGGCAGGGAGAAGAGTCTCTGTGAAACAGAGGAGAGCCAGTTTTGGGAGTAAGAAGAGTCTCTGTGAAACAGAGAGTCAGTTTTGGGAATGAGCAGAGTCTCTGTGTTCTTAGTTGACTGACCAGTCTTGTAGCCTGACTTTTTAGTGTTTAAAACAATGTTTTGATGGGAATAACCAGAGACTAGGTCAGACACAACAAGCTGAAGTGGTTTGGAAAGCAAAGATTAAATGTTTTGGAAGGCGCTAACTGGTCTGTCCATTTTGATGTCAGGGGATGAAGCCAGTGACCAGAAATGAGTAGCTGAGGGATATGAGAAATGGATGAGTCCCACCATTGCAGTATATGGCTAGTAGGGTTGGGTATCAAGTTCCAAATTTCCAAGAACCGTGGATTCGAAAAGACACGTGCATTTCAATTCTGTTTCGGTTCCTAACGTTTGCATTTCAGTCGTGCATTTTACAATCCTTAAAAGTTTCTCTTATCTGCCAGCACCTGCTACACGGACGGCAGACCTATTGTCACGTAATTTCACAAAGAATGTCAACAGAGCAGCACATAAGAACTGAGAAGAGACTTCTGTTTACATCCTGGACCATGGCTGGCCACAACAAACACTCGAATGGTTGGCTTAGCTTCACAAAAATGTTGATGACACAGCAAAATGCAAGACATGCTGTAAAAATATTTTGTATTCAATGTGTTGAGGTCTCCCAGTTCCAGCCACAATAACATCCCGGATACAGCTAACAGTAGCAACGTCTCACGCTCAGGTACACAAAACACAGTAGCGCTGTCAATCTTCCTCTATAATACTATTCGAATTGCATTCCTTATTATTTTTAATATAGGAGTTATATTTGAATATTACTCCTCAAATTTAGCACATCAACTTACTGTCACTTAGATATCAATAGCAACCGCAGCGAACTAACCAACGTGTAGGGTGCTGACTGGTGGCAAGCTAACTTAACTAGCTAGCTAATGTGAGCATACTATACTAACGTACATGGACACCAAGGTAGCTAGTTTACTATAATATATATCAGAATTATTATTATAAATAACCTACCAACTGTAATGTGGTTAAATAAATGTAATCTACCCAGCTTGCTTGCAATTTCTTTCTTTAAAACTAGAAAGACAGCTTATCACAGTAGTGATCATTCTTTATTAGAATGAATATTTATTTTTTATAAATGAAGGGAAAAAGAAACCTACCTGAATCCTGTCACCATTGACTGGTGATACCCTACATGTGCAAAGAATAAAAGTTAGGCAAAGTTTCCTTCTTGAAATATGTTGTATTTCTTCTTTCCCAAAAATGTTTGGAACCGGGATTCGATGAGAACCGGATTCGATAAGCAGAATCGTATTCGGAATTGGAATCGATGAAATTGAAATGATACCCAACCCTAATGACTAGTGCAACAACCTGAATGCAAAATAAATCTCAGAAACTGAACTTTGACTAAAACAACTGTGTGCATGATGCTTTAACAAATATCTATTTTAAACCGAGTGGACAGGACCAATCAGACTGGGGGGATTGGTCCTGTCATTTTTATACAGATGAACATACAAATATATTGCCCGATGATCTTCATTTCCAAAACTTTTCAATGCTTATCTGATGCATTTGAAATCATACTTACTCCAACAGAAAAGGTGAACAGGTTGACAGGTTCCTGGGAAACCAAAATTGTCTGAACACTGAGGTAAAATTAGCCATGAATACAACTAAAAAGGCATGTAATCTGTTCCCAAGCATCCACGTGAACTGACAGACTTATTAGCTTGCGTCTCAATGTTTGCGGTGTTGAATGATCACCATTTTCAGTGACAATCTCTTTTTAGGCGTAGTTGTGGTGTATTTGCAGTTTTCAAATGATTATAATTGTGTTTGGCCCCACAAACCCTCCTCTCTGTAAAACATGGGCCCCTGGCTAAATCTGGTTTCCTAACCCTCATAAAAGGACTAGAGACATATGTGGGCCACCAGCTCATCTCAGCCAGGCAGACGCCGGGGAAATCACTTTGGAGAGGATTTAGTGAATAACTTTGGCATTATCCCTTCCGAGTTTTGAATCCGTCCCTCAGAGCTGAGCCGACGCTATTGTTGACAGAACACGAGAGCTGGGTTGTCATGATGATGAGCCGTGACGCTCCTCTGGCTCCACCTCCGGTTTTGTCATCATGGTCATTCATTCACGCCTTTCATACGGTCACACTGAAACGACCCGAGGAAGCCTTCTTGCGGAAAACTGTTTCCGCGTCGTCCAACGTTGTAAACATTTGCGGACTGTTGAACAGCTTTGGTGCTTGGACTGGGCCCAGTGTTTTTGGTTAAATTACAATGGAAGAAACCATGCCCGTTGTGGGTAATGAGAATACATGAGGAGAATATAACCCCAAACCCACTTTAACATGGCAGAGGTTTTATCTGGGCATTTTGCTTCCACTGGCTCCAGTTCCCTTGTCAAAGTTTAACCAGTGCCAAGATAGTTCATTCAAAAACCTGAACGCAACAGAATCATCTCAGAAAGTTTGTATCCCCAGCTCAGCGTTTGAATTCTTTATTGTATTCAGTTATTTTTGCTTATCTTAATCAAACTCTCCTGTTCCACTGTTAATATAATCCCTACAACAGCAAAGGTCCCCTAACCGTGGCTGTCAGAGTGTTCCAGTAATGGGCCAACCCACCCATTATCACGTGAATGGATAATTGGGTAATAGCATTTAGGACCACAGTCCATGTCTAAGTGATGTGATAGCAGCTAATAGCACCACCACCCTGTCTGATTAATTAGTCACAGGGAACTGCAGCTGTAATTGGAGATTACTGATTGCGTCGTTTCTCACAAGGTAATTAAGTGTGTTTGTGTGTGCGTGTGTGTTTGTGTGTGCATGTGTGTGTGTATGTTTGTGTGTGTGTGTGGGCTGTTGTTTGGTCCTCTTTATCACGACAGTGTCAGTCTTCTTCCACGCTTCATTACAGAGTACAGAGGGTAGTGTCACAGTGAAATTAAACAGAGCTAAAGTCTAAATTAAAGTTGCATTTTATGGGTTTAGCTTGTTTTCTTGTGATCATCATGGTCACAAGATACTGGTTAAAGCACAACCTAGTTTGTCTGTTTTGTTTCTTTCTGTGCAAACATAATTTTACAACATATTTTCATTATTATCTACAGTATTATAAAATTGTAGTTATTATATTCCATTATCAACATATGTCATCATTATTTTATATTAACAATATTAGATACTATAATTATTATATATAATTGTTATTATATATCATCATCAATACAAAGTATACTATTATTACTATCATTGGATCTGTGTGCTTTTTATTTTGATGGAGAGTTATTGGCTTAGATGAGGTGGTAGGAAGATTTTAATTGAACACACACAGAGACAGACACATCCAGAGACACACATACACACACACACAGAGACAGAGACAGACATGCACAGAGACAGACAGAGACAGACACACACACAGAGACAGACATAGACAGACACACACACAGACACACAAACATATTGCATATCATTATGTTATTATTATGTCTGCTGCAGAGCGAACAGAGAGAACCATGAGGAAAATAGTTGTGATAATAGAAGGTAACTAGAGCAGTTGACTAGAGGAGGTGACTAGAGCGGGTGACTAGAGCGGGTGACTACAGCGGGTGATTAGAGCGGGTGACTACAGCGGGTGACTAGAG
This sequence comes from Esox masquinongy, assembly GCA_016801175.1. NCBI lineage: Eukaryota > Metazoa > Chordata > Actinopteri > Esociformes > Esocidae > Esox > Esox masquinongy. Next base: position 7,687 of record JACXGI010012121.1, on the reverse strand, counting down.
CGGGTGACTAGAGCGGGTGACTACAGCGGGTGACTAGAGCGGGTGACTACAGCGGGTGACTAGAGCGGGTAACTAGAGCGGGTGACAACACCGGGTGACTACAGCATGTGACTAGAGCGGGTGACTAGAGCAGGTGACTAGAGTAAAAATAACACATCGATTTTGTCAAAGATGGATCCAGCAATGTGTTACTGTATTGATTTGTCACACCGTTACTATAGAGTGGCGTCATTCAAACAGCCGAGTATAATGCGGAAGAAAGCTTATTAAAACCTTACCAGGTTTACAGTACACATTACAAAAAATAAATACAAATCAACATTTCCCTATCAGGCTCCTGCGTTTTGTCTTTTAATGTAATCAAACGTGTTCAAGGTGTGACATCATTAGTGTGCTAACTTGGTTTTGTTCTCTGTTTGACGAGCACACCAGCTGAGCTGAGACAATGAATCAGATTAATTCTTATCAGTCAGACTTGACTGTAACTCTGAGTGATTAAATGACTGTCCAGGCTTTGATCCAACAAGTCCAGAAGTGCATCACAGATGACTTCATGTTACGTTTTACGGTAGAAAATGCCTTCCATTGGCCCGGGGTGGCCCATCAGTGATCCAAGTGGTCCTCTTGTTCTACTGAATCATGGGTTCTATTCCGCCCTGCTATTTCAGCACCCTCCCTCCTCTAGCGTTCCCTCTTTCCACTGTCAACAAAGCGTGAAATGTCTGAAAGTATACATAGAATGAAAAATGATACTTCTTACAGATACAGGAAAATAAAGAATGGAATGTGGTGTTGAAGCTTCAGCTATGTACATCTGCATTTAGCGGATAGTTTTATCAAGAGCCACTTACATTTTCTGATTGTTTTGGGTTCCAGTCCCCCATGGGAATGGAAACAACAACCCTGCCTTTGCAAGCGCCATGCTCTGCCACCAACAGAGCCTCACGGGACCTCTACTTAGTGGTGTTAAGGCGTCATCTGTGCTGAATCTTAACCTCACTGACTTCAGAAAGACAGCCGACACAAATGACTCAGCAGGGGTGTGATTCTCATGTCTCTCTTCAACTAAGGCTTCTGCTGGTATTCAAAGGAAACTCCCTCTGCATGTCTCCCTCTGTGTCTTTATTTCTAGAACTCTCTCATCTCTTTAATTTCAAACAGCCTTTATTGGCATGGGAAGCATTTGTTTCAAATTGATAAAAAATTTGAAATGTTTTATAATAAGCTATGTACAGTCTAGCCATGTAAAATAAGCTATGTAAAGCTATGTAAAATGTGCACATAGTTAACCTGTATAAAAAATAAATATAAAGATGTTGATGTTCTCAATGTTGTTTATGCTCCACTGGTTGCCCTTTTCTCATGGCAATGGTCACAACTCTTGCTGTTTGATTGCACATTGCGCTATTTTACCTTACACATCAATCAAATTTATCAATGTTTGATTTATTTTCAAATTATTGGTGTGTCCATATGATCTCTCCCTCCCATCTCTCTCTTTCCCCCTCTCTCATCTCTGTCTCTCTCATCTCAGTCTCTCCCTCTCTGTCTTTGCCCCCTAGGAGCAGAAGTGTTCAAAATGCTAATTCAAAACTTTTATTTTAGCCACCAGATAGAAAGTGGTCCTCTCCTCTCTCGGGAAGGGAAGCATCTCATACAGGGCTGAAAAATAGTCTATTTCTTTTCTCACAACAGCAATACGTTTTTTTCAGTTGGATTGCTCATTTGAAGGCTTGAACGCGTGTTTGTTCCTTTATTTTATTCGACTGCAGTTTCTCAGTAGCTCATTAGATAATCAATCAGATTCATTATTGAGTGGAATAGGAGAGCAGCCAGCCAGCAGTCCTGTTCAACCGAACTACATCTGTGTGGCTAATGGAGACAATATGTGGACAGAGGGTTCATTCTAAACAGCGTTCTATTCCCTATGTAGTGCCTTACTTCAGCCCGCCCATCGGCAGGGCTAGTGAACTCCTAGGTCAGCTGTTAGTTCTTAGCATTCAGCTGGTGTCCTGCTTCCAGGGAATGGACTGGGCCAGGCCACACTGAGCCCGCAGCATAGAGCTAGAGTTTATAGATATGCAGGCCCAGTTTATACCTGATTCTAACATGTCCTCTGTCCTGATCTTGTCCTTACCCTGTCTTCATCTTGCCCGTTTACACTGATAAAATCTGATCACTATTAGATCAAAATAAGTATTTTGTCAAACGTTGGAAAAGTCTAGAAAGTCTCTTCAAACCAATCAGGCTCCATGAAATTATGAAAATCCCACCAATCACAGTGCTTATGAAAATGATTGGCATTTTTCGTGACCAATCTGACAGATTTCTTTGTGACCTTATGGGTATTCAGGGAAATTTCATTCCAACACGTTGTATTGCTTTTTTATTGCCAACATATTAAACTACATAGATTGTCTCCAGCTGATTGTTATTAGCTGGCTAGAATGAAACTGTATCGATTGTAACCGTCAGCGTGAAGTTGATCTCAAGCCAGGGGTTGTGTCTCCAGAAGACACCGTTCAATACCACAGACAGAAATAAAACCATTGGACTCCAGTGAGGGTTTTCAGTCATTTCCTGTCAGATTCAAGGCAGGAAGTAAACAACTGTAGACTGGGGAATAGAAGAGAGTTTATCGGGACATGGACCTCATTTAGTGTATGTCCGTTCTGAGACAGGCTTTGTTCATTCCAACCGACGGATGATATTGATCCATATTTTAATAAGGCAGAGAAGTCGTTATCGATCTGTGAATTTGAATAAATCTTTCTTGTACCTCTACTACACAGACATGAACTGGGGAGGTCCCGATGATTACCTGTGCCAGTTAATCGCGTCTTCTCATATCTTTCACCTCTCTCTTTGCCCTTCCTTCTTCCCTGACTCTATCTCTCCCCCTCTCTTCTCCTCCGTCCCTCTCTCCCTGTCTCTGCAGGCGTATCTCTAACTCCTGGTTGAGTACTGGTTGGTTCACTATGACTATAGCACTGGAGCTGTGTGACCGGATTAATGTCTATGGCATGGTGGCTCCAGACCACTGCAGGTGAGATCTGTCTGTCTGTCTCTGTCTGTCTGTGTGTCTGTCTCTCTGAATGTCTGTCTCTGTCTCTCTGCCTGTCTCTGTTTGTCTGTCTGTCTCTGTCTGTCTGTTTCTGTCTGTCTCTGTCTGTCTCTGTCTGTCTCTCACTCTTTCTGCTTTTCTCTCTCCTACCTCTCTCTTTCTCTGTATCATTCATGGCCCCTTCTCCCTCTATTCTCTCCATTGCTCTCTTCCTCCTTCCCCCTAACCCCTCCCCCCTCTCTCTTCCTCCTTCCCCCTAACTCCTCCCCCTCTCTCTTCCTCCTTCCCCCTGCTGCCTTGGTCCTCCTGCTACAGGGACCCTCAGCACCTGTCAGTCCCATACCATTACTACGAGCCCCGCGGGCCGGATGAGTGTGCCATGTACATCAGCCACGAGCGAGGCCGTAGGGGCAGCCATCACCGCTTCATCACCGAGAAGAGGGTCTTCGCTGGCTGGGCCCAGACCTTCGACATCCACTTCTACCAGCCAAGCTGGGAGCCTCCTCCCCGGTCACCTGGCAACCAGACCCTGGGGGAGCCTGGGGAGAAGGTCGTGGTGCCCCCTGGTGGGCCGAGACAGAATACGTGACTGGAGACGAGGAGTGTTGACAGTGACAGCGAGCGTTGGTCATCTATGAGAGAGATACTGTTCACATGGACCGGGCTGGAGATGTTCACATGGACCGGGCTGGAGATGTTCAGATGGACGGGGCTGGAGATGTTCACATGGACAGGGCTGGAGATGTTCAGATGGACGGGGCTGGAGATGTTCACATGGACAGGGCTGGAGATGTTCAGATGGACGGGGCTGGAGATGTTCAGATGGACGGGGCTGGAGATGTTCAGATGGACGGGGCTGGAGATGTTCAGATGGACGGGGCTGGAGATGTTCAGATGGACGGGGCTGGAGATGTTCACATGGACAATGCTGGAGATGTTCACATGGACAATGCTGGAGATGTTCACATGGACGATGCAGGAGAAGGGACGGTCCACAGCCTTCTGCCTCAACTGAGTGCCCCATATGGTTGGACACAGACTGCATGTGGTCCTTTAATTAGCCCGGCCATTCTCCTCCGGCTCACTGTCATGGACCACTGGAAAGGCCTTAGACAGTTGGTTTGTCCATCCATTTCCAAAGGGATGGACTGGAAATCTAGGATGTTAATTTGATAATTTTTTGGTGCTGAGAACTTTTATGCACAGCACGAAATGAAAACTTGTGGTGTGTTTGAGGTTAAATGAGTTGTGAAGTTTGTAATTTCCACTTTGAAAATTGTCAATGAATTTGCTAAATATTTCTCAGTTCCTTTTGCTGCAGGATTATTCTGCTGTGCTAGCAAACTGGCTCAAATTATGATACCACATCTGTTATGGACAGCTGGACTGGACCTGGTACTCCTTGACCAGTCAGAGTAGACAACTGGATGGACTAGAATGTTGATTGGTTCTCAAAGTGAGACATTCTTGATTAACTGTTTTGTTGATACCTTTTCTAAAAATGTACTAAGTATTCACGTGAATCTAAATTATATTTAGATTTCTTCCGGACTGCAACTTGAGTGCATCATTGTGTTTCCAGTGTTTTACTAATGAAAGAAAATGTTGCCAGGCTTTGTTCCACTAATGAAAGACACCTTTATGTTTCCTAACTATATTCCACTAATGAAAGACTCAGTATGTTACCAGGCTGTTTCATTAAGGAAAGACTCAATTCTGAGAGAGGGGCAGATCAATTTAATATTATTAATAAATAATACTATACCATTTACACTTTATCCAAAGCAACATAGTTATGAGTGTGTATGGGTGTCCCGCAGGAAGCAGAGTGACATCCCCTAGAGTGCTAATTCCAGGCTCTACCATGTTCACCAGAATGACAATCCTTAGAGAGCTAATTCCAGGCACTACCATGTTCTGTCAGAGTGACAAAATTCACAAACTGAGTATTTACAATCACAGGGTTTAAACACGGTTTAAAAGATTACAACATTGGACCTTATTCCCCTCAGCCGAAGTCACCCACTGCACCTTGGACTAGTTTGATGAAACCCAGCCCTGGGGGTTATTGTTGGGTTTAATGTGATGAGAGGCGATCTAAGCCTACAGGAAAGATTTGATTCATTATGTCCTGTATTCTCAGTTCACTAGTCACACACTTAAACCCTGTTTATTCATGGGGACAACATGTGTCCTTTGTCCTGATCTAGTCTACATGCTGTGGGTGCCCTCATATTTAAACACCATGATGGAAAGAAAGGATATTAGCAAATGGCAAGTCAGATTAGATGTTTACCTGCCTGGGTCTAAAATTTGTACCATGCAATGTTTGAAAATATAAAAAGTTTCCTTAGCTAGTACTTTCAGACACTAGCATAATAAATAGTTTGAAAGTACTAGCCACTAGGGGTGTAACGCAGAAGTCTCGGTTCGGTACGTACCGAAATGTTTACGGTTTGGTATGATTTCGGTACAGTGGAAAAAGATATGCAAAACAAAACATTTCTTTTAATTTATTACAAAATTATAAACTTTTCCCATTGCCACTGTAGTTAAAGCATGCACTAGGTAGGATTTTTTCAGTAAAAAAACAATTACAGCATTTTGCAGTTACTCACCGATCAGAAAGCGGTTCTGCGCCAATGCCGGATAGAGAATGAAGTTCTGAATAATAATATGAAAAATACATTTACCTGTTCCAAAAAATGTGCTAACTCAGAGTTCGACATTATTAATAGCCTTGCTAACATTAGCTTAGGGTTCCTGGTTGCTAGCTATATTGAGAGCTAGTCTAACTGGGGATATCCCTCTGCTTTTTGGCCTTTCGCTTGATTTGCTCATTGCTAGCCACTTGTGGGCATGTACATTTTGTTGTGTTTATCAATGCCGGGAGTTCATGTTTACTAGCTCCACTAGCTAGCTAGCTAGTACAGCTACATAGTAGTGGTATGATGTCAATTCAGAACAGGTAGGATACCCAATAATTAGGATAAGGAAAACTGGAATTGCTCTATAGGAGGTATAGCAGCTACTGTAGATACTAGTGTCGTAGGAGCTGGCTATGTGATGACGATGTAGCTTTATAATACCAAATGAAATGTCTTCCTGCTTATTAGTAGTATTCCCAAACCACTGATACGAATGATTACTTTTTCATCCATTTTGCTATAGGAAAGATTGTGCGGTAGGAACTGCTGTAAAGGGAACCAGCGGAAAAGTGTACCAGACATGCCTTTTCTGATTGGCTGGTGCCCACTGCCAGCAAGCGAAGTTACATGTTCTAGTTTACTTTGGTTGCTAAGTTACAGCCCCTAGGTTACTTTGGTTGCTAAGTTACAGCCCCAGAGTTTCCAACTCCGGAGTTTCCCCCTCCAGAGTTTCCCCCTCCGGGGGAAACTCTGAGTTTAGAATGTTAGTTCCGCACACAAAAAGTTAATGTGTGTAGTTAAAACTAGACTATATTCATTCGGATCACTTCATACCAAACCGAACGTCCTGTACCGAACGGTAAGGATACGTGTACCATCACACACCTACTAGCCACAAGGTTCTGGGCCGGATTCAAGCTCATCATTGTTTGGACAGGTTCAGATGATTGAGTGTAAACAGACAAGATCAGTGATGTGCAGTAAAGACGTAGTAAGTGGGTAGTAACTGGGTCTTTACTGCACATCTTGGAGCCGTAACTTAGCAACTGAAGTAGCCTACCCGGTTACTATCCAGTTACCACCCATTTAATTTAACAAAGGTGCTATTCACAACTGTATTAACTGATTGCCTGGTGCGTAGGTGAGAGACCTTCATCCGACATCAGGGATGAATTTTATTTCATTAAACTTACAACACAGGCAAGCGGTAACAGTGTGAGGGATATCCTGTTACTATCTTGTTACTACAGTTAATACCCTGTTACTACCAGGTGATATCCTGTAACTATCATGTTACTACAGTTAATATCCTGTTACTACCAGGTGAAATCCTGTTACTATCAGGTTACTACAGTTAATATCCTGTTACCACCATGTTACCACAGTTAGTATCCTGTTACTTCCCTGTTACTACAGATAATAACCTGTTACTATCATGTTACTGCCATGTCACTACCACGGTACTACCATATTACTACCATGTTACTATTACTCCTAAGTGTTTACTCTGTTACTCCCCACAAGCTGTCCAGTTACCAAACAGTTACTACCACGTTAATACCCTGTTACTACCGGGCTACCTTATTGTACCTTTGGTGACTTATGAATTAAAACCGCTGTTTCACTGACTGAGAGATTAATAGTTAATACGGATCAAGGTATTGTGGGGAAAAGTTTGCATTCAGTGGGAAATCTTTCTATGTAATGTTCCTCTTTGTTTCACTGTCAGTCTCTGTGGTTTAGATGTGTGTCAGATTCAGCATATTTAGTGTAACATTTACCTGTCGTTTTAGTGACAGAAAAACCTCCTGCCATTGTCACCAGTCATCTGACGCAGTCTGTTCTCCACAGCCAATGTCTCCTGTAGACTACAACACCTCACTCAGACATTCAATAAACAATCTTTTGAACACACACACGCACACACACACACACACACACACACACACACACACACACACACACACACACACAC
>JACXGI010012120.1:0-17983 GCA_016801175.1 Esox masquinongy | reverse complement strand
CAATAAGGCACTCTGTACATTTCTCAATGTAATTTATGTAATCCTGTCCATCCCTGTTATGTTAAATTATGGAACGTACAACATCGAGAAAAAGATTTCTCTCTGTGGTTTCAATTTTAATTTGGCCAAATGGTTACACTCATTTTTCATATGGAAGACCATTTATCAAAATGTCGGTTCCCTCATGACAGTATGACAACAATAGAAAAGAGTATTAAAAAAATTAAAAATGGCAACACAGAGACAGTACTGATACCAATGCAGATCAATATAGAGGTGCAAACGGAGTTGGGTGTTGAGTCCAGTATTTATTAATATACCAGGTAGGGAAGTGTTTAGTCCAGTATTTACTGTATTTATTAATATACCAGGTAGGGAAGCGTTGAGTCCAGTATTTACTGTATTTATTAGAGGTGTGGAAGAATAGGCATTTCAATGCATGTCCATTGTTATTGTACAGAATGTCCCTCACTGCAAATATTGTCCCTCACTGCAAATATGTCTGTGTAGATGCCAGTGTGTTTGGCCTTGTAGTGTATAATAGGTGTGTCTGTGTTTTTTGTGTAACCTCACTTGTTGTCGACCCTCCCCGCCAGAAGCTGGACCGGAAGTCCTCCACGTCCACCGGCAGCCTGGACTCTAGCGGCGAGCCCAAAGAGAAGTCCCTGAAGGGGGAGAGTGCCCTCCAGAGGGTGATGGCCATTGGGGGCAATGCCTGCTGTTGTGACTGTGGCCAGCCTGACCCCCGCTGGGCCAGTATCAATCTTGGCATCACTCTCTGTATACAGTGCTCAGGAATACACAGGTACACCAGTATACTTCAGCAATAAGGCACGAGGGGTGTGGTATATATCTGCAGTCTACCAGATATAGGCTCGATGCGTGGTGGAGTGCCTGGACAAAACACTTAGCCATGGTATATTGGCTAGCCTTAATAGGCTTTCTCTATGTAATCCATCTAAAATCAAAGACTCAAGAGTTTGTCCCCAGGTGCATTTTGGACTGTCGATTCTGTTATTGACTGCATACTTCCACCTTGTGACTACATTACGAATGACACCCTCAGTGTTCACAAACAACCAGTGATGCAATTTTTTACTTTTATTTTACCAGTTAAATATTACTCAGAACCTGTTCTTATTTTCCCCTTGGAGCAGTTAGGGTGAACTGCTTTTCTTGGGGACAGAACAACATATTTTTCACATTGGCGGCTCCCAGATTAGATCTAGAACTTTTAGGTGACAGATGCTCTAGTCGCTAGGCCGCCCTGTCGTCCCCAAGCCGGGTGAGGTCATTGAGTTATTTTTTCGTCCTTGTTGTGTGAGTTTCTAAAAGCCCCTCCTTATGTGCAGGAGTCTGGGGGTGCATTTCTCCAAGGTGCGTTCGCTCACTCTGGACTCGTGGGAACCTGAACTACTCAAGGTACTGAAAGCCTAACAAAATCTGACTATTTTTACTTTACATGTGCCGTGCCAGTTCGTTTGGGCCTAGTAACTTTATTGTGTGCCCAACAGCTGATGTGTGAGCTGGGTAACGGGGTCATCAACCAGATCTATGAGGCTCGAAGAGAGGAGCTGGGAGTTAGGAAACCGACCCCAACTGACCCCAGGTACTGACACGTGTTCTCTAGTGATATCCAACTGACCCCCAGGTACTGACACGTGTTCTCTAGTGATATCCAACTGACCCCCAGGTACTGACACGTGTTCTCTAGTGATATCCAACTGACCCCCAGGTACTGACACGTGTTCTCTAGTGATATCCAACTGACCCCAGGTACTGACACGTGTTCTCTAGTGATATCCAACTGACCCCAGGTACTGACACGTGTTCTCTAGTGATATCCAACTGACCCCAGGTACTGACACGCGTTCTCTAGTGATATCCAACTGACCCCAGGTACTGACACGTGGTCTCTAGTAATATGAGGCGATACAGTGCATAATCAGACACTAAATGTAACTCGCCAGAATGTTTCCTGGTCAACAGTACAAAATAAGTGCCTGTGAAATGCACGTCTTATTTCATTTCTAATTAACGGTACTTCCTAAATCGTTGCCGCCTTGTAAAGCAGGGTTGCTGTCTTTACTTGGGTTGTCACAGTGCTTTTATTTGTTTAATTTGCTTTTAAGTTTGCACTAAATTTTTTCCCAGTTTGTTGAATTCGCTCTGCCTCTTAACGTTCGGCATCCTGCGTCCTTCCCCAGACAGGAGATCGAGGCCTACATCAAGGCCAAGTACGTGGACCGGCACTTTGTGCGGTGCCCGTCCGACGAGGAGCTGCGCTCCAAGATGGTGTCTCTGTCGAAGCAGGAGAAGAGGCTGAGCAGCTGCTCCGAGCACCTGCCCCCCCGGCCTCCCCCGCCCACACCTAAACTCCGGCCCGCCTCCAACGCCTCAGGTCAGTCGGGCAGGTGTCCACACGTCCCAGGGCCAGTCTCCTAAAGTTGCCCTCTGGAGCTTGTCCTGCTAATGGAATGCATTTCCGTATCTCCCGTTGGCCTTCCTGTTTGGGTTAAACCTTGTAAAGACCCCGTCTCTGTGTTGATGAACAACTGCAAATACCACACCGCAAGCACAGTACGAGCCACAGGGTGCGCCTTTAAACGTATAGCAACAAAATTACACCACAGTAAAAATGATTGAGCAACGCCATGTCATGCTCAGAACATGCAGCGGAAGACATGTTCTCTTTCTCCCATCCTTTCTTTCTTTCTCTCTTCACAAGGTAGCCTGGCCTGTAGTCTAACTGCCACGTTCTCTCCTCCGGCTGCTCTGTGCTTCTTGGACTAACCCCTTTCCCCTTCGCTGCCTTCTTATTTCTTCCGTCCTGCCCTTCCGCCCCGTGCCCTCTACCCTCTAACCCCGTACGTTGCCTATGCCTAGCTGCCGCCAAGGGCTCGGAGGCCCGCCGCGACTCTCTGTTCTGTCCTGACGAGCTTGACTCGCTCTTCTCCTACTTTGACACCTCCGCCAAGCTCAGGAGCAGTAAGTACGGCTCTGTGTGTTTCGCTGCCCCCCCCCCCTCCCTCCACACCTACATCCATCCGCTGTTCGGGCCGTCTACTAATACCATTCCACCTTCCTATCTCAACCCCCCCCCACCCACCACCATGCCTTTTTTTTTTTCAATGGGCCATGCCGTCATGTTGGGTGTTTTGGTCGGAGCATACCATGTCTTCCTCTCAGTGGGAGTCTCATCCCGGGGGTGTGGTCAGTGTCTTGTCGGTCAGGGTTCATCTGTGTCTTGTCTGTCGGGGTGGGGGTGGGGGGGGGGGGTCAGAAAGTGCAGGGACGTTCTCGGAGCAGGCGGCTGAAGTTGATAGATGTCCTGTGCTGTATGGTGACTGAATGATTGTGACGGTTTGTTCGTCGGTCCCCTCCCCCACAGTAAGGAGTGCAGACAGTGGCATCCAGAACAGTGCTGATGGGAGCAGAGAGATGTTGGCCACCACCCCCTCTACAAACAGCCTACCTGAAGCTGGTGAGTCAGTCAAAGTCTGTCTCTTGTCAAATATGACCTCACCAATGTGCACAAATCAAACTCCATATGTAATTTAAACATCTCCTGATTGTCGTGCCAAACTACAAACACCTTACTACCCCAATAAATACTTTACCCCCCCCCCCACCCCACCAACCCTCCCTCACCACAGAAGCTGCCGAGGTGCCCCCCATGGCCATGCCAGCCACGCTGCCTCCCCCGTCCCCTTGTAAAGAGGTGCTGATCTTCTCTGAGCCCAAGGAGTACTCGCCGGGGCTGCAGCTGTACTGGGCCTCCTGTGCCCGCAGCCTGCCTGACATGGCGGAGGCCCTGGCCTACGGCGCGGAGGTCAATTGGGTGAACGTGGAGGACGACAAGAGAACCCCACTCATCATGGCTGTGCAGGGGGTGAGATGGGGGCACACTGCACTTCTGTTTTGTGGACAGGCGTGGCCACTCTGTGCTATTCATGAGGACAGGTTTTTCTTTGTTAGGGCGTGATCCCGCCTCCCAGAAAAATATCTCTTTCAGTTACACTGTTTTGCGTGCGTGTTTACATGTGTATGTTACCAGGGCTCGTTGGTGACTTGCGAGTTCCTGCTCCAGAATGCGGCAAACGTGAACCAGCAGGACGCCCAAGGCCGAGGACCCCTCCACCATGCCACCATCCTGGGACACACTGGGTTAGCCTCCCTTCTCTTCTTACCGACTACCACAACTACCAACCTCCAATCCGTTTTAATCACAGAGGAAGATTTGGTTCCTTTAAGATTTTTTTTTCTTCCTGTCCTACACAGACAAGTGTGCTTATTCCTGAAAAGAGGAGCCAATCAGAATGCGGCCGACATAGAAGCGAAAACGCCTCTCTCCATGGCAGTGGACGCTGCCAATGCTGATATTGTAACATTGTCAGTGCTGAGACTGTTGACTTTTTTCAGATAAATTAACTTTATTTATTTTCTTGATGTTCAGATATATATCTATTGGATTAAGATGAAAAATGGAATAGTATCTCACCCTATCGGATAAATAACCGTTGTTTACATCTCCACCTCCCATTTCCCCAGGCTGCGATTGGCCAAGATGAACGAGGAGATGCGAGAAGCAGAGGGACCCTACATGCAGTCAGGTCAATATTCCACCAACAGTCCTACTGAGATGCAATACAGGAAGTGCATGCAGGAGTTCATTAGGCTGCAGCTAGATGAGCCCTAGATGCTATAGCCCCCCTCCCCACCCCCCCCCCATACACAGGAGTAGCAACATACCTTTAATAAGCGGACATTGATGTCCTGTGTTGTTAAATAGCTCCCCTTTTAGAGACCCAGATGTGTTTTGAGAGGCACTGGGCTTTTGTTTACATGACTGGGGTCAAAGCCATCAGCCGTACAGCCTGTTGCTTTGACTGCTGAACAGCTGTGACAAACAGCCATCCGCAGCTGCCGTTCCTTTTGAAGTCGTGGCTGTTGCGAAACGTCTTTCAAACAGCCGTGTCTTTATTAGTTGCAATGACTTTTCGAACCGAGGTTGCCATGACTACGGACTCTTAGTCACGACAAGGTTACGTGAGCAGTCCCAACTATCGGAGCACATAATCCTGACTTATGAATGATAGTTTTGGACCAACAGACTAGTGTCTTGCTATGCACCAGGTGTGATTATTACTGGTTAAACTAAAGGAATATTTTATGCACATTCCTGATATGCTTATGCAATATGTTAGTGTGTTATGCTTGTGTGGTTCTCAAAGGGAGGCTTTTATCCTCATTTTTAAAACAACCTTTTGTTCTCTGTTTTTATTCTTAAAACAAATTATCGCAGTCGGTTGGCACCTTTTGCGTTGGCGTTTTACTTTGGTGAAATTGACGTGTCTTAGGAAATTTTATATTTTAAAATGGTTACTTTTTTACAGTTTGAACAATTGGAACCATATAAGCATATTAGTAGCTGTAAATAATGTATTGTACATAAATATACACAGTTGTACATGATATACAGTAATAAGCCGAACAGAGTCCCTGATGCTTTAGTTAAAAACAACGCTGTTGTAAACACTATTTGCACAAGGGTGTCTCTGTTAATCCTTGTTTGTGTTTTGTTTTTCATATTGTGTGGTATTTTATACAGCTGTTCAACGAATACTAAGACAAGCTTAGATTTATTTTTTTGTCTACCTGGCAGTATGTTTTCTGTCGTTGAACATACTCTGGGAATGCTGTTCTGTCTGACAACATTAATACACTGGCCTAAATGTTAGCGGAGACATTTCAGGGGATCCTCAGTTTAATAACAAAGGTTTCCAAGATGATAGAGGGCACTAAAAAGGTAATAGTATAGAAATGTGTACCTTTGTAAGCATGTACAGCATTTTATACTAGCAACAATATACTGGTACCTTAACTAACAAAATATTGAAAAACAGTTAGGGAAAATATAGGTTCTCTAAGAATGTGAATATAGAACAGCGTAAAGCTCATTTGAGTATTGTTGATGAATAATGAAATGTACCTCTGGTTGTAAAGGGCTGGAAAACCCAGAGGTAAGAAACACTCTCTCATTAGGGCAGCAGAGAGCGTAGTGGTCAGAACATCTGACCAGTAATTGAAGGGTTGCTAGACCTAATCCCTGAGCTGGTAAGGTAAAAAACATTTTGTCTTGAGAGAGACGGTTAACCCTGATTTCCCCTTTAAGTCGCTTCTAGTACACTGTAATGTGTCCCACATAATCCTAATCCTATGACTGTGTTTTTTTCCCAAGCTTAGGTTGAATAGCAATATTTCTTTTATGATTGCGATGAATAGTGAGTGGTGATCCTGAGACGTTCTGTGTGATTAGTAATGTAGTGAGACAGGCAGGGTAAGGAAAGAACTAGTGCAATGACTTGTTGTGGCCACAGGGGGGAGGGCTGCATTTAGAAATGACACCCATTCCCTAGAAGGCCACGTTTACACAGGCAGCCCCGTTCTGCTATTTAGTTTTGGAAAAAAATCTGATGGGCCTGCTCCAGAGACCAAATTGTGGAAATAAAATCACACTATAGTAAGATATATGCTGACCACTAGTAGACAGTGGGGGTGTCAGTGTTGGTACTGGGTTAATTTCATCCATTTAAACAGTTTTTAATATCTCACCGTGTAGTTTCTGCCAATGACAGAATTTCTTTTAACCGGTAACTTGAAAAGATGCTTAAATGATTGGGACTGTTCATGTACTGTGTTCCCTAAATGTGTACCTCTGTCATGCTTTAAATATAACATGAGCGTTGTTTGAATTTTATTGCCTTGAGGTCAACAGCAGACAAGTAGTAGAACTAGTAAGGTTAGCTTAGCGTAGATTTCAAAGTTTTACAGTTGGTCAGAGCCAGAGTTTGTGTGAATGTGGACCCTGGGACCTGTGGTGGGATTCTTACCACACACCAGAGCAGTGTCCCGTTGAGTCCCGTTGACATTTGGAACGAGGCTCTGTTGTCAGGCTGTTTTTTTTTTTTCCTGGTGGCTTTCATTGCTCTCTGTCTGTAGCTTTACTCCTTATGTTTCTGTACTGTTCTTTTTCTCTCTCTCTCTCTCTCTCTCTCTCCTCGCGGAGTTTGTGCCTTCTGTTCTGTTGTTTCTTTAGGGTGCTGAGGCCTACACAGCTGTATTTTTGTACATAAATTCTGCACTTTAAATACAATACAGCTGTTAACTAAACTAACGTTGTGGGCTGCTTTTTTTCCTCCTGAGTCACTATTCACTGTAAATTCTCATTGTCTTGGTGCTGCTCAAACATTGGGGTGCTGCTTTCTTTTCATTCTGCCCCCCCCTTCCACATGCCGTTTCTCTCTACCGAGCCACAGTGACGCTTTAACAGGTACGGCCAGCTTTCTCTCTCTGTATGTTTCTTCTTCTCGCTCTTCAGACCTCTCACCTGAGTAATGGGCATTTGTGTCTGTGACAACCATATTGGCTCACAGAGACCTTTTAACACAGTATCAACGTCTTTGTATGATTTCTGCTGGGTCTCATGTTCCTGGACCAAACTTGCGCTGTACTGGTTCACTTTTTCCCCGCAGGAGATGAAACCTACCAGGACATTTTCCAGGACTTCTCACACATGGCGTCAAACGACCCGGAGAAGCTGAACCGCTACCAGCAGTATGACCCACCGCAGAGACCATGAGGGAGAGGGACACCCCGAAGCAGGACCCGGAGTTCTCCCAGGCAGCGCTCAGCGCCAGCGTGTCTGAAGGCCTGTTTCACCAGAACCTCAGTGGTGACAGATAATCACTTTTTATTGGTTTTAATGGTCTAGAATCTTTACGCCTAGAGTAATAAAAGCAGCATTTCATGAGGCTGGAAGGCTCACATAAGTTGTGAACTTAAACAATATTTTTGTATTGGAGTCCATTTTGGGAAACAATAGAACCTGAATGGTAGGGCCTTAAATCTAAGCAAAGTCATTGTCTATTATGAATACATGTACTCCAAAACGATCACTCATAAGTAATTAATTTTATCTTTTAAGATCTAGAAATGTATTTTTTTAAACCTTGTCATTGGTTAAAGAAATACATATCTACATTTGTGTGCTGTAGGTTTGCTAAGGTCCTCTCATTTCACCTTAGTTTTTTTTTTTTTTGCTGTTGCTTTGTATGAAGCAAGTTGCAGTTTGGAAAAAGTTGTTGGTTTCGAAATGTGAAGGTTAATATTAACAGTAGACATCCCCTGACATCTTACTTATTTGCACGAGGTCTCACTGTCTTGGTCTTAAACCATTACTGATGTTTACTCCAGTTTGTTTGTAAGTTAATGCACAGTGAGTTTAGAATGCACATGTTGCTGAAGTACAGGTTTGTCACACTTCTAAAAATGTTGGAAGGACCATCGAATGGGTCGTGAATAGATTTAAATCGTGGGTGTTCTACGGTTAATAATGTTTTATGATGCTGTACTTTTGTTTTATTTAGGGTTAAACTTTTTATTCACACTCAATGTTAGGTGTTTGTGGGGGGTTGGAGTATTTAAAAAAAAAATGCTTTCAGTATAACTTCATATTCTCATTTTGGGCAGGAGACAATGTATTTTCGACAGTTTTCCCAGGTCGTTTTTGCAGCACTTTACAATGTAACTGGGTAATAGTCAAGACATGTTCAGACCAGAGCCTGCAGGACCTGTTTGGTAGAATGTGGTGTTAAAACGCCGATGCCTCTCATCACAGACAGATCTGTCCCCATCTTTACAACCATAAGCCTGGACCACGGCAGGTTACAACTAAATGGAACACCAGAAGAATGTCAGTCTTCTATCAGCCACATTATCTATGACCAGATTTACCTGAGGCCCAGTTCCTAAGGAGTGATTTTTAACTCAGTATTTCTGCCTCTGCAGTATTTCTGCCACTTATTAGATGGCAAAGTACAACTTTTACTTCTGTAAACATATCAGTAGAGTGGTGGATTAGACATACTAGGCTGCGTGCTCCTCGTGATTGGATACGTTCCACCATGACAGTGCATAGAAATGACAGTATGAGGAGCTCTTAAAGCCCTGTTTATACCAAACCATAACATGTGTCCTGATCTTGCCCACCTTTTTTTTGTGACCATTAAAACATGATTGCGATCGGCTGTTTTTGACCAACGCTGGAGGTAATCCAGAACGTCGGGTTAGCAAAGTCCTAACTGGCAAGTAAAAAAAGATCAAGAGACTCGTCTGCGGACTATAGATCCTGAGTATTTATGGATCTTACCTCTTTATTTTCACCCATTAACTTACCACCAAGCTTTGCCCTCTGAGCTTTTATACAATAAATACATTTGTATCTTATTTCAGGAGATGTTCAATCTGTTATTTTTATTGTATATTTGTCTGAAAGATGCACTCTGTGACTTTTGGCCACTGGTTGTGAAAGTGGAGCTGACATGCCAAAACAGGTTTACAACAATGTAATACTATTTCATGTGCTATATGTCTCCCAGGTAATCAAAACCACCCACATTCAAACTTGGAATTTCATTGGAATTTACACATCCAGCCTAAAATGGGAGGTTTTAAAAAATATATGCTATTTGCTAAAGTCCCAGAATGCATCTTTAAAGCACTGTCTGAATGTGGACAAGATCAGGGGTGTATTCATCCTGTACATCATTTCTGTTGTGAACATTCAGGTTAGACCCCTTATTTTTTTTTTTTGCTTGATGAAACAGGGAGGGACATACCTGAAATTGTGAACTGTTTGACAAAATGATTCAACTGAAACAATTGTTTGGTGGAATGAGTTTACCCTGTGGAACACGTTAACACCTGGTGTAAATGGGACTATACTGAAATACAACATGGGAGACAGATCTTGTACATTTTGTACAGCTTTTCAATATGCCTATGAAGTTAAATACAAAGTAGTGGTACTTGAATTATTAAATAAGCTCTTGTAAATGCTGATCATTTTATCTTTTTAATTGTCTTTTTATATTGTCTCCCCATGCCACTCTAGACACGATGATAATCTGTATAATTAAGGATTTGGGGGTGGGGAGGCTGAGCGGTAAACTGTTTGTTTGCTTTTTCATTGATTTTATAAAGGAATTTCAGTTCTGTCTGTGTGAAATTCATTAAGGACTTTATTCTTATACTTGCTATTGAGTTTGAGTTACATATTAAATGTTCTGTCTTCATTTTGTTATCATTTCCTTCAGCAAAATGTCTCCCACTCATCTTCTAGGCAGAGTGCCTAGCTCATGGAAAGGACAGTGTTCCTTTCTCCGCAGGAGGTCGGGGCAAATGCGAACAATGCATGGTGTGTCCTGGGGCCTCTCCAGCCGGCTTCTTCGCTGTGGTCTTACGACAGTGATGTCACAGAAATATTTTGCTATGGATTGGCTCTTCGGAAGCACATTGAACATGCATCGCCGTCACCCACTCAGCCGACAATTAGACTTTGTTTATTTCTCCTGGCGCTGAATATGCGAGGCATCCCTTCCCATCATATCCTTCGACGAGCCACGGTCATCATCAGTGTCTATCTGCATGTTTAGTCTGTCAAAAACCATTGTCCTGGAACGCATCAGTGCGCT
The DNA here is from genome assembly GCA_016801175.1 of Esox masquinongy. Lineage (NCBI taxonomy): Eukaryota > Metazoa > Chordata > Actinopteri > Esociformes > Esocidae > Esox > Esox masquinongy. The sequence continues at coordinate 7,448 of JACXGI010012120.1, read as the reverse complement.
CCACTAGCCAGGCCATATAACTATGCGCTAGCAGCAGTGGAATTATGTCTGCCGCGTAGGCCTGTTGCACCCAGTTGCTTCCTTGGTGGGACAAAAACACAAACATCGCATTTTGCAAAACAAAACCAGGAACAGCCGTTTATGTGTGGATTAGATTTTGTGAGCTCTGTGGAAATAAAGGTCTGTCATTCTGTTGACGCCTGACCGTGTACAGGTGATGCGGTCCAGGTCCACCAGGTAGCTCTTTCGGCCCAGTTGTCCAGTACCCAGCCACCTGGTATACCCCTGACCGGGTCAGCGGGTTCGAGTCTTAATTTTTTTCTCATCCCCGGGTGTGGAACTGGGTTTGCTACTCCATTAGGGCTCTGTAACTAGAAATTATGTCTATTCGGGTCGGGTTCATTCTTCTTTGCTCTGGGTCGTAGATTTTAAACCTGAGTGAAGGCATTTTACCCAGAGGCTCTGGAGGGTATTTTTCCCACTGGAAGTCTGCGGTCAGCTCCCCCGTAGAGAGTCGGAGGGCCGCTGCTGGAGGTGTTTCCCCTCCATGAAAGAGAAATGTGCACAAACGCCAAGCTCCATTAATTTCACTCGACCAGCCGCAGCATCCAGCAGTGTCCTCGGTACACTGAGCCTGCCAGGGACTACATCTATCCGGACAGAGACTGAAAGGAGAGACTTGTGCCACATAGACAATGGCCTGACAGGATTCAACTGGTCCTCCCTCTTACACCTTGATGTATCCACCTCATTAACTGTAGCCATCTGTTCGCTCCACCTCCCTAGTTTCACAGCTCGACAACCTAACTGGTAGGGCACTCACTCCACTCACAGAGACTGGCTGGGGTATTATTCAGGCTAGCGTGGGGATTTCAAACAGTCCTGCCTGTATTTTCTAAATGGTGATGATAAATGGATTGCCGGGATGAATAGGCACAGTGTTATGGGCATTCTTTCACACCGCAAATCCTCCATCTTCCACTACACTCCCTGACAAAGTGGAGGATGTTTTAGTACTATACCGTCCTTCCATCCCCTCTCGCCTGCTACACCATCCTGCTGTTTATGTCTCTGGCCTTGTTTCCCAGAATGGGCCGTCCTCCGTTGCTCTCGCTGAGAGGAGAATCTTTATGAGAGAGAGGGCTCCCCCCGGAGCCTTGTCCTCCATACCCTGGTGAGCAGCCAGCGGTCAGCCTTTCCAGTGGGACGCCCCGGGTAGGAAAATTCAGTCACCATCAGAGGTCTGGCCTCCAGCTGTTCAGCGAGCCCCAGAGATCCCTCTCTCTGCCGGGTGTGGGAAACCCAGGCTGATGAGTAGGGCCACGGTGACCCCCCTCTTTTAGGTCAGCCAGTTTAACCATACAGCTTTTAAGGAAGTGTGTGATATCGTGGTCAAGAGGTTTTCATACCTATTCAGAGATTTGGGTTTCAAGCTTCGGGATTGTCGACTGAGGGATCCGCAGGTCCAAAACGACTGCGGGAGAACAAGTAGAGGTGATATTGATCGACCTGAGCTGAGAAGAATGCCTTGTAGTCATAATGCTGTTCAAAGGATTACATAATGTAGCCATTTCGCCAACATTTACAGCCTACTTGTCTTATCAAATATGTCTATTAACAGCCCGTGGACTGTGGCCACAGCGCAGGGTTAAAAAAAACAATGGATGCAGTACTAATGTAATGGACTAGGAACTCAGCCGACTAGTCTGCTGTAAGAGGTGTGGAGGACAGCGGATAACCTACAGCATTAGCACTGCCATAGCCGTTACACAACCCCAATTCCCCCAGACAGCATCTCATCTTCCACGCTGACCTTGGCGGTGTGAGAGACGGGTGCGGCAATCATCCATTCTGAGGGCTGAAACCCAACACATCTTCGAGGTCCACATAAGTGGACGCCTGAGGCTTCAGGAGTCCAGAATCCGCGCTGAACAGAACCTGACCACCGGCAAAAGTTAACGGCGCTAATGCTGAGCGGTGTGACTGGAATCAGACGTAAGCCCTCGGTGTAAACATGGAAAGGCTAGCTCGCGTGAGAGCAGCCACTCGTGATGCTAACTAGACCATCTCATGTGTTAGTTTTTTTTTATCCCGTGGTGTACTTACACACCGCTTTGCAAAAGTATTATAACCCCTGACCAATTCTCTCATTTTCCTAATTATAAATGGTACATTGGCATTTTATTCTGTTTGATATTGTGATACGCTGACATTCAAAATAAATTATTGTGTGGTGGCATTTGTTTTATGTTGAGAAATATTTGGCCCATTCTTTTTTGGCAGGTTAACTCCAGGATAACGCGTGTGAATTGCAGTTTTCAAATAGTGTCACATAGCCCTGCTGTCAATGGAATTGAGATCAGGACTTAACTGGGCCACTGTTGGACGTTGGCCTTTTTGTTCTTGAGCCACTCCAAGGTTTGTCTCGTCTTTGTGCTTGGTCTCATCTGATCACAAAACCTTTTTACCACATTGCAACTTGGTCACACGTGCTTTCAGATGAAACTTTTGAGTAACGGCTTCTTTATTTCCGTTCTCCAATCACATGAAACTGGCTTGAATTGATCTGGGCATCGTTACACCATTTATCCTTATCAAGGCAATTTAGTCAGTTTTAAACTGGGAACTTCCACAGCAAAGGTTGTGAATAATTATGCAAGCAAAATATTTGCTTATTTTTCTTTACATGAAACCACTGTTACCATTTGATAATTGATTTTGTCTGTGTTTAAAAATAAAATGTCAAACAAAAGGAAAGTGCAATGTACCATTTGCAATTCAGTAAAATGAGAGAATTGGTCAGGGGGTTGAATAACTTGCAAGGCGCTGTATTTTTCATCAATATAAATTTCATCCATTATCCAGTACAAAAGTTATCATTTAATGACAAGTACTGAAGTCAGCTGCTGCAACAGCAGGAAAGTGAGAATGTTTGGCTCAATTTCCTGACAACCAATAATTATTTTGTAAGATATGTCATATCACGTATAAGTCAGATTTGAACCAACATTGTGGGCACCAGAGTCTGTGGCTTATATCGCTGGACCACCGTAATCCTCACAACTGAGTCATATTTTAGTGAAGACCATTTGCAAAGTACTTCAGAAGTACTACAGCCGAAAACTGTATGGTGCTATTTTCACTCCACGACAGGTCTTTTCTATTTCTCTAGACAATGCTTGACCAAACTCTACTAGTGGGAGGCCCGATTCATTTACTCAGTATTTTTGAACTAGAGAACAGTGATTTTGGCCACATTAGCCAAGATCCACAATGTCCCACAAGTTAAATCTCAAGTCTCATCAAAAAGAAAACAGTCTGCCCTGTGTAGAGTCCAATGGACGGCCTCTACATCACTCTCCAGCCTGTAAGTCAAGAGAAGACACTGGGCCCTTGACCCCTTCAGGCTCATCGCTACACTCAACAATTCTCCCCTCCTCTGGCAACTCTGCCGGCAACATGTCGATCTGACGGGGCTGCTTGTTTGCCCAAACAACACAAGTGTGATGTTGACCTAACCACGATTCCATCAACGCTTACTTACCACTGCTTCCACAGACGGTGACGAGTCAGCCGAGAACGCCGGAGGTATGCCGGGTGCTTGCTTGTTCCTTCTCCATTCTGTCTGTTTCTCCTCCCCTTCCATCGTTCTTTCGTCAGTTTGTTGAAAGGCACTGCAGGCGCCGGTCTACTGTCTGCCTGTAACTGTTCCCTGGGGCTCACAGCTTGGCCTGGCTGGACATAACCTCAGGAGGTTTTTTCGCCTTGTACGGTGTTGCGTTTGCCACCCGCTGTAAAACGACTCAAGCTTAAGTTTAGAACTGACCAGTGCTGTTCCACGTATTGATTAATGACAAGATGCTGTTTCAGAACTAGTTGGTCACAGGAAAGCTTATACAGATCACAGGGCAGGACCGTGGTTAGAGAGGGTAACTTAATGATGATTCCATGTGATGGTACCGCGGTGAACGAAAGGTTTGTTACTTGAGTGATGATGGAGAGGGTCTGTATGCCCACATCTCATTACTTTGGTCAATTTCTTGGTCAGATAAGTGAGTGCCAAAGATGGGAAGTTCAGGAGGAGGAACAGTAGAATTGGAAAATAAACATTAAAGTCAGTGTGACCTATTTAAGATTTACGATGTTCTTCCAGGAATTGAGAAGATTTTCCACTCTTATTTCCCGAAATGAACAATATCCCACCCGCATTGACCAGACATACGGGAAGTAAAAACTTGGCGCCCCTCTCATCTCATTTTGGGTGTCGGGGTGGAGGCACAGTGGACTAAACATTTCCTTCTGTCAGTTGAGTGCATGCTGTCGTAGCTTCCTCTGGACTGGTTGAGGTTAGATATACTGCACCACAGCTGGACCCCGGATGTGTAAACCCGAAGCAGATTGGCACTTCCACTCCATATGGGTAGAGGAAGCCCGGTGGCTGTGAAAGTCTACGGAACGAGCTGGAACTGGGCAGACTGCAATCTCCTGATTTTCTCATCAATGAAACATCTGATCTCAGTGCTGTTTTCTGTTCCAAGAAGTTGATTAATTCACAGTGGAGTTTTTTTTTTTTAAATGTTTTCATTTGTCAGAATTTGTAGTTTCTTGGTTGGCTGCAGGATAAATGTAGTAATTAATATGACAAAGTAGGCTTTTGAGAAATATGCTACATAAAACCATTATTTGCATTTTAGTCAATTAGCAGATGTACTTACCCAAAGCAAATATTTATATATATATATTTTTACATCCCACCCTCCTCCCTTGTGGAAATCAAACTTAGCGCTAACAATGGCAAAGTTCTGTGCTCACATGAGCTACAAGGGCCCCTGTGAGTTGATATTACCCAACAGGATCTGGGTGCTGAATTGGCTCCGCCCACTTCCTAACTTAGCTTCTGCCCACTTGGCTTTCCTAGTTTGCCCATAAAAACGACAGCTTGTGGGCTCCATCTTGGTTTAATTATATAAAAACCTTTGGTATACCCCCTACACAAACTCCGACACTGCGGCCCATGTGACCAGCTAGGCTTATAATTGGCTGTCCAATCAGATGTCCATCTCTTCGGGGCAGGATATCACGGTCCATTAGATAAGGAAGGGAGGCATCTAAAATCTCATTAGTTGCATATGCCCAGTTGATGAGTGATAGCGATGGAAGGATATTTAGAGAATTGCAGTTACGCAAACTCTAAAACCATTGAACTGTTGTCATGAGTTCTTTCCATCTGTGTACACCTAAATGGAAACCGGATTCAGTAAAGATTTAGGAATGAGAACCTCAACCTCCAAAAAGACATCCTTGACCCAATGTCTGAATTTGAAAGTAGTGGAACGTTAAGCACAGCTGGGCCAAAATATATATATACACACTACTGACAAGCCATTTAATTGATGGGAACGGACAGCAACAAAGCATTTCTAACAAGCAATTACCAAGTAGCATAGTGGAAAAATCCTAGTTATTATGGATACAAATTAAAATACCAATACTATCCCCACTGAGATCCATATAAAAAAATATTTCCCAAGAGCCTAACATTTAATGAACATGCATTTCAAGTTGATTAGAATATAAAACAAGAGTGGCCACATAATTTTAGACTGAGATTATGAGAAATTATAATCAAAAAACAACTGTGGATGCTATCGCATAACACAGATAAAACAGACGTTGCCTTGGTGATTAGTCAAACAAATGTTTGGCACTCGGATTGTATCAGGTTCATGTTATTCTATTAGATTTAGATAAATATATTTACTCCATGCAGTCACTGCCACAGTAGCGAAGGCACATGACAGCGCCAATAGCAACAGCAAGTTCCTACCACCTAAAGGAATGAGAAATAATCCCTCAGTGTATCATTTCATTAGGAGTGTTTAAATGATTCCACTATGAAGCTGAATGTGGTTACATGATTCCATGAAGAATTTGAATGTTGTTAAAAGGATTCCATGATGTTGTTATTATTCCGTGGAACATGCACATCTCAAATAGGAATGCTCGGAATTTTAAATCCCTCTAGTTCAACTGGACCTCGAAGCCAATCCCACAGCTCTTTTCCCTTCTACTCACGGACTGATCTAGACCTGGGAAACTAGTGCGTCCGATTAACAATAAAAAAAAAAAAAAAAATCAACAACATTGGGGTTGAGAACAATTCATTCACTTCATACACATCAGGGACAGATCTGGATACACAGGTTTAGTACAGAGCAGGATCATCTAGTTAGCCCTCTAACCTTTGATACAGAAAAATACATCTGTCCATTTTTTGGTTCATAAAAAAAAGCAAAACCTATGTTTTTGGTTGTTGCCCATTTCAAGCCTGTCTAAAAAATAATATTTTCAGTGTGGCAGTTGTAAAAGCATGGTGCTTGCGATGTCAGGGTTCTGGGTTCGATTTGTGATGTTTTAGCAATCTAGTACAAAGAAGCAAAAACCTTCAGATGCTCGGCCCTCAAGATGTAATGAATGACAGGAGCCTGTTAACTAAAAAATTTGCGACAGTCCCATCTAGTTAATCTGTCATTTCCGGTCAACTATTGTTAACGGGATGCAATATGAAGCCTGACTAAGATGTTGGTTGATGCCCAATATTTTATCGGACTCTAACGTCAAAATGTGTACGACAACGCAAATGTACCTGCATTCAGTGAGTGTGTGTGTTTTGAAGCCCTGGGTATGTTCCTGTGTATCGCCTTGTCTGAAAAAAATCCCGGTCGGTAATCTTTAAGTCCGTCCAACCAATCGGGAAACTGTGGAGGAGTCTAGGTGGAGTGTCACCGCGTTAACGTCCAAACGCGGGAGTCTCTGGAGAGGCTCTTCCCTGAAAACCGGAATGTCACGCTGCGGGGCGTGCTGCAGAGGGTGCGTCCAGGCTACCCTGGGCAGGGCCACAGCCAGTGGGCATCCCGGTGAGCAATCACTGCCGAGGGAATGTAAACCAGCCTGAAGGTGTAGGATTACACCACACACACGCACACATGCAGCGTATGCAGGAACAACAGTAAGGACACATTCTCCACTCTCCAATATATATCCTTTTTTTTTATTGTACTGACAGAAAATTATAGCATTTAACAAGAGAATGTAAAACATTCCCTGTCTGACAAAGGGGGGCCAGGACAGGGAAGGAACGTGTAAAAGGGGGAGGAGGGGAGATAAAGGGATGCATGCTGGGATGTTGAATTCTTCCTGTAGAAGCCTGGGAGCACCACCTGTGAAACAGAGAAGACTAAGCGGTTACAAGGATACCTCCTGACAAGGCTCTAAGAGATTATAAGGATACCTCCTGACAAGGCTCTAAGAGATTATAAGGATACCTCCTGACAAGGCTCTAAGAGATTATAAGGATACCTCCTGACAAGGCTCTAAGAGATTATAAGGATACCTCCTGACAAGGCTCTAAGAGATTATAAGGATACCTCCTGACAAGGCTCTAAGAG
>JACXGI010012119.1:11307-23531 GCA_016801175.1 Esox masquinongy | reverse complement strand
GCCTGTACATAGTAGCTATGTAAAACGATTTATCAGCCTGGTTAACTTTCATTAGTAAAACTTCAAAAGAATGAAAACCAGTGATGTGTTTGAGAGTAAATTTATATTTACTGTCATAAATATTAGCAACACCCCCTCCTTTTCGGGATGCACGGGGGATATGATCACTAGTATAGCCAGGAGGAGAGGCCTCATTTACTGCAGTTCTGCGTGTAGTTTGCCCAGGTGCTGTTGCAGTTGGTCGACTGCTGTAAGCAGGATTGCAATATCCGCGGGTTTCACGCAAATTGTGCTACTTTTCAAACAATGTCGCAGGTGAAAATTTATTGGTCACGGGTGGCAGATTTTTGGCCTACTTCTGAACTTTACCGCGACCGCACCATTTCTGTCTTTATATGCTGTATTGTGTGTTTCTATGCTGTTATCACAGTCAGACGTCAGCCACGGCTTCAAGTTTTGTTCCCGGGGTGGAGGGGTCACTTGTACAATAGTCAATGTTGTGCACCAACAAAAGATGGGCTAGGCATTTGGGCTGGTTTTGAGCAGTAGTTGTTTGGAAATTTTTACTTAACCTGGCAACACTGGCTGTACATGCTGTTGGTAGGAACAATCAATGTCGAACAGTGTACTGTCTCTATCTCATTACTTTCAAATGTATTAATACGTGGAAAACTAGAATGTAATATGAGTGTTATGCAGGCTATCTTCCTGTCGATTGTGATAGTTTTAACATCAACACGTCATTTTGTGCTGGAACTGTAATTGTGGAAATAAATAATAGTTTGCTAAAAAGTGTCAGTAACTGCATGGAGCGTAAACGAAAGCTTTTTGGTGAAAAGGGGCCGATTTGCGAGTGGTAATCAATCAACCGTCACTAACGTTATCTATCATAGCAAAGTTACCTGGAAAGCTAATTAGCCACACATTCACCCAGCGACCAACAATGGTGCTCATGTGCATATTCAACTAACAGTAATGTCTTACGTTAATGATTTCGTTAGATTTGTCAGAAAGCCCACGTGAAGTGTCAATCATTTATTATGCACTGCATGTGTAATTTATGCAGACAATAGTCGTTTTCATTGATTGCATATTCGTATAGTATACTGTATAGTTGTATTTGCTTACTGTATGATAAATAGCATTATTAATGTTTGTTTGATAAAAGTGCAAGCAGTTTTATTAGTTAACTTTCATTCACAGTGAGTGTCATCATGAGCAGGAGGAAGGGTGGCAGTGACATTCATCTGATTTTTGGGCAGCCTCAGAAAAGAAAAGTAAGCTGATAGCAGTGAGAAAATTAGTACCAGTCAGATGATAGAAGTATACAGTAGCACAAGAGGTGATATCGCCATGTTGGTGTTGTTCCGACGACATCATACTTAATGTTGGCACAACTGAGGTTAGGCTTAAACATAGGCCCCACTGAGGTTAAGTTTAGGCACAGGCCCCACTGAGATTAGGTTTAGGCACAGGTACCACTAAGGTTAGGTTTAGGCACAGGTGTCTCTGAGGGTAGGGTTAGGTCAAAGGGTGGGGGCAGGGGAATATTCTGTCTTTGGACTGGGGTAACCAACTAAATACAGGTCTGCTGCAATGATGGTCCTGGAACATTAATTATGATGTTGTAGGAACAACACCAACACCGTGATATCAGATTGTGTGAATATTGATGGTTAAGAGTCTTATTAATATTTTAAACATTTTTTAATGTTTTACTTGGGGGGACCCCTTGACCCCCTGCTGATTTGGTCCCCCCCAATGTTGACTCCATGGCTACAGCCTTGGTTTGTAGGCACCGACATTGAAGCCTAAACTTTTAATAACCATGCTCTTGTGTATGTGGGACAATATCTTGGTGCCACTCGCTAACTTGAAACGGACGTCTTCGCAAGCACTTGCAGTGTTAACTCAAACTAACATTGAAAAACCATCAAGTATTTAAAGAAAATTAGTCCAGGTATTTAAGTAATCTACAAAAATACCTACAGCAGCCGCAAGATAAAATTATGGACGTATGATGCTTGACTGGCGTGAAGTAAAAATCCCGTAAGTTGGCGATTTGGATATTGCACATGTCAATATCACAATTTGGATTATATTTCGATTAATTGTGCAGCTCTACCATCAAGTAAAAAATGGTTATAAGAAAGACATGCAGAGACACCTGAGAGAGTGGAGAGAAAGAAAAGGGGAGTTGGGGGGGACCCAAGCTAAAAATACAGCCCCGGCACCACTGTGAGTCATAGGCCCGCTCTCATTGCTCTGGTTCTTGCTGCCTTCCATAAAAAACACACAAAAGCACACATACATACACATATACATATAAATATATATATATACATATATATATATATATACATACATATATATAAACATATATATCTACAGATAAATGCACACACACAGGTTTATCAGACAAAGACAGTGCTGTGAGCAAAAAAACTGGAGCCTGGAGAGATAGATATAGAGGGAAAAGTGTAGCCTTGAGGAAAAATGGAGCAAAAGGCGGAATGAGTGAGAGGGCTCAGTGAACAAGAAATGGGGGAGGGGCATGGAAATTAGATGGCAGGATGGAGGGGAGGGACAATAAAGAGTAACATGGGAAGGGGAAATTAGTTATTGAAGAGTGAAGGAAGCTAGAGAATGGATTTGATTATTTTGGTCATCAATTGCACACAAGGTCCAAACAACATTAAACATTTAATTTAACCCCTTCACATCGAAGAGGATCAGATTGATATTCACCTTGCCGGCTCTGATTTGATCCAGCAACCTTTCGGTTATTGGTGGGATGCTTTAACTGCTAGGCTATGTCTTTGCTGACGAAAGATGGATAAAGCAGAAAGAAAGAAGAAGACAAAAAAGAGCAGGAGTCACTGAGTGAAAGTGAGAAAGAAAAAAATATTTAAGGAAAAACAATTCAAAAAAAATAAATGAGAGGGAGAGTTTGACGAAATCCCTGATTGGAGCCTGGGTATTGGTCCAACCCCCTGGGTGATTCCCAGTGATGATGTAATCATTAGTAACTTGGCTTGATTGAATTCATTACAGCTTGAATGGCGTTGCGAAATGCCCAATTACGTTGCGGCATGGGACAATGACACCCATACCCCAATGTGGAACAGGACAAATAGAATCAACCCATCTTAACAACAGTGACAGAGAACTACCAGGCTTCCTCCAATTTAACTAGAAGCTCAACTGTCTCCATAACTAGCTTTCTCTCTTGGCTGAGATTGTAGACTTAATAAAATGTTGCTACCATAATAAACGAAAAGAGTCAACATTGCTGGATTCAAAGTCCAACCACCCAAACACACAGGTCAGTGTATATGTTGACAAAAATTGTCAAACCAGCTTTCACTCACACAACCACACACACACACAAACAAACATATTGCGTGGTACATATGGCACCTATCCTGTATGATACATATGCACACTGATACACTGCTGGGTGACCTTGGCATCACCTGTGGCACGATGCTAATAGAAGGTTGGCAAACCTCATTTGGCTTTCAGCATCTGTTGTCTGTCTGTTACTGGCCAACCCAGTGACAGAAAGTGTGTGTGTTTGTCCACGTTTTACTTACCTGGTGAAAATTCCCACAAGGATTGTCAAACGAAGACAACTTGAACTTGTAGTGAATTTTTTTAGGAAAAAAAAATATTTATGCTTTAGGAGTTAGGTTAAGAGTTAACGTTAGAATTGATGTTAGGTTAAGGGTTAGTGCTAGTGGTTAAGATTAGGTTTTGGGATTTGTTGTTTTTTCTGTTTATGTCCCTAAAAGAATAGACAAAATGTGAGTGTGTAAGGGTGTTTCTGACTTATTAGTCATTAAATAGTACCTGCAAAACACTAGTCTCAACGTCAATAGTCGTGAGCTCCACTACTGTGGAATGATTTGCCAATTAAGTTTAGAAATGCAAACTCAGTGCATCTCATCTCTACAGCATGGTCTATGATTAAGTGTAGTCTGGCCCAGGGGCGTGAAGGTGATCAGAAAGGCTTGATACTGTCCACCCTTGCTGTCTTGCCAGGTGGGCTGTCATCGCCACTGGGATGCCCTCCCTCCAATGCCATTCGGGGGCGGAGTCACTGGGTTGTTGTTGTTCTTTCTGTTGCGCACTTGTGCAATTGGGCTGTACTCTGTTGGCAATACTCAGCCCTCATTCAGGGTGGTTGCAGTTGGTGGGGGTCCCTTTGGTTGATGCTTGGCAATGTGGGTGGATTGAAGGCCGGGTGTTTTGTAAAAGCACTTTGTGACAACTGCTGATGTAAAAAGGGCTTTATAAATAAATTTGATTGATTGATTGATTGATTGATTTCCTGCCTGTTGGGCCCTGTCCGGGGCCTCCCCCGGATAGGGCCACAGTGTCACTGGACCCCCCTGTCTCAGCCCTAAGGTCTTACGCTGCTATATTATTGTGCTGGGAGAGTAGGGTCAGTTCTCCTTCTCCACTATAAATCCCTGTAGATCTAAAGAATGCATTTTCTAAAAGTCTCCTGCTGTTTTAAACTTAGGAGGACATGAGGTCTTGGCCCACACCTGAGGAGTACCAGGCTTGAAAGACCCGTTGCTGTCCCTGTCCAAAGTCCTCCTGGTTGTGTTGCAGATCAAGATGATACCTGACGATTTCAGCTGCCACTGTGCTGACACCTCCCCCGTGTTGTCCCTGTCCTTGTCCATCTGGTCATGCTTCCGACCTGAACTAAGTTTAAATAGACTCTGGACTCAGCCCACATGCATTTATTAATTATTACAATTTGTACTCTTAATATGTTCACCCAGCACAGCCAGAAGAGGATTGGTCACCCCTCTGAGCCTGGGTCCTCTCTAGGTTTCTTCCTAAATTTCGGCCTTCTTAGGGAGTTTTTCCTAGCCACTGAAATTCAACACTCTGTTGTTTGCTCCTTGGGGTTTAAGGCCGGGTGTTTTGTAAAAGCACTTTGTGGCAACTGCTGATGTAAAAAGGGCTTTATAAATAAATTTGATTGATTGATTGATCAATAGTGAAGAAGCAACTCCGGGATACTGATGGAACATTAACAATGTCTGCACTATATTTCTAATCATTTTTATGTTGTTTTAATGGAAAATTTTGCCTTTCTTTTGAAAACAAGGACATTTCTATGTGACCCCAAACTTTTGAATGGTAGTGTATATGGGGGGGGCAAAGGTTAGTCATTACGGGTTACTGTAGGTTTAGGGTTAGGAGTTACGATAAGATCATACTTATCGTAACTCCTTAGGCACAAGGTTGAGGTTAAGTATAGGCTAAGGTTAAGGTTAGGCAAAGTATATAAAAAATATATATTTTTATCATCATCTTTAGTGTACATATTTAGGTAACTAAGTAAATGTGTGCCCATGCGTATATTAGCATGCATTACAATGTAGGATGGCTGCTGCATGTATTTAGTAAATAAATATTTCACAGGATACTAAATGTGTTTATTGCTGTAGTTAATAGGGGCAACAAGTCATATCCGAAGCTAGCAGATTCATTACTTAGCAACAACATCTGCACATTATAATAAAACTTAATAAAACGTAACAGTTTGAAATTCACTGACCTTGATTTGTCTTACAACAATGTCATGAATTGAGCAAAGACATTTTGTGGGTCAGAGTGCATATTGTTTCTTTACAACACCAATGTTTCCTATAGTACACTGGCTTCAGGCCTGGCCTGGCATGTACCAGGGGGTTGCCTAGCAACATGTGCCTAAAATGGAGGCAACATCAACATTGCGCAACAATTTCTCATTATATTTGGACCGAAAGGCTAGTGCGACAGCTAAAGTGGCTATTTAAATTGTGTTTAAGCTTATGGGGCGATACAGTTAAGAAAATAGGTCAGATACATAGCTTTCACTAATCAAAGGTATTTAAATGGAAATCTAGGTACGTATTTATGGTTTCGGGGCCACGTTTTATTTAAATATGACTACACACCAGCAAGGCATTGTTTTTTAATCAAGAAGTACCCAACTGCAACTTTTTTCTGTAGCCCATGGTTTTTTAGTAACCAAATAGGATGACAGAATTTACCACACAGGCCCTCAAACTGGTAATTACTGGTGGGAAACCTGTCTGTACCTGATGTCCCACTTCTCCAACATGGTGACCTATGATTAAGCTTTTCTGTAGTCAAATGCAACAACAAAACATGCATTAAAGTAATCTGTTAATTTGATTTTTCAAACCAAATTTGTTTGCAAACATGCCATATGTATTTTATTTTATAAGTACTAAACTTACCCATAGTTTCCCTGTCAAGCCAAGTCCTGTACTAAAAATGGAAAATCTCAATGCACATTTATTACCTGGATTAGCCTAAATCAATGTAAGGAAACCACTGCTTATAGTGTATTATGCTTTTTTTAACTGTAATAGGGCATTCAGTCTCATATTTGTTTATACTTGTTTCCCATTTTAAATACCAGAATGTTCCCACCCCTTACTTTTTAATATACTCTGTATTAGCAGCCTGCTGCATCAAATGCTGTGGCACCTAAACAAGAATTTCTAGTCTGACAGGAATTACATCAAAATAGGGGTGGAATTGTCATCTGGTGTGGGGCTTCCAATGTAATGTCCTGTACCACATGTTTACATGCTTTATATTTACTTAATATTATCCAAAGAGATCCTAATGTTGATAAGGATATACACTACATGACCAAAAGTATGCGGACACCCCTACTAATTATTGAGATCAGATGTTTCAGCCACACCCGTTGCTCACAAGTGCATAAAATCCAGCACATAGCCATGAAATCTCCATAGACAAATATTGGCAGTACATTGTGTCCTACTGAAGAGCTCAGTGACTTTAAACATGGCACTGTCATATGATGCCACCTTTGCCATGAGTCAGTTCATGAAATTTCTGCCCTGCTAGATCTGCCCCAGTCAACTGTAAAAAACAACATAAATGCCTATCTGTTGCATCACTCACCACATAGTTCAAAACAGTCTCTGGAAGCAACATTAGCACAAGAACTGTGTGTAGGGAGCGTTATGAAATCGGTTTCCATGGTCAAGCAGCTGTGCGCAAGCCTCACATCAACATTTGCAATGCCAAGCATCAGCTGGTGCAAAGCACGCCACCACTGGACTCAGGAGCAGTGGAAACGTGTTCTCTGGCGTGATGAATCACTCTCTGGCAGTCTGATGGACGAATCGGGGTGTGGCAGAATCCAGGAGAACACTACCTACCAGAATCTAGTGCTGACAGTAAAGTTTGGTGTAGGAGGGATAATGGTCTGGGGCTGTGTTTCAGGGTTTGGGCTTGGCCCCTTATTTCCAGTGAACTGTGGCCTGCACAGAGCCCTGACCTCAACCCTATTTTAGGATGAATTAGAACAGCGACTGCGAGCCAGGCCTTCTCGTCCAATATCAGTGCCTAACCTCACAAATGCTCTTTTTGCTGAATGGGCACAAATTTTCCACAAAGACGCTCCAAAATCTTGTGGACAGCCTTCCCAGAAGAGTGGCGGCTGTTTTAGCTGCAAAGGGGGGGCCAACTCCATATTAATCCCCATGGTTTTGGAATGGGTTGTCCAACAAGCTCATATGGGTGTGATGGTTGGGTGTCCACATACTTTTGGCCATATAGTGTATCTTACTACTGTACATAGCGTATAAAGATGGCACTTCTTCAAGGACCTCTGTAACAGGTAATAAACTGACTGTTGATTGCTCATCCCAGGCCAAGGGGCGAAAATTTGATATAAACTTTGGAGGGGACAATTACAAGACATTTTCGCAAACGCTATTCTTGAGGGGGGACACCTCAAGTGCTGTAATGCTGTTCTAGTTTGTGCCGTTGGTTTGCTCGCTACTGTAGCTCTGCAAATTCAGCTATTGTGTGTGAACCCTACCAACATAAAACAAACTTACTGGATGTTAGCTACGTACATTGAGTGCCTTTCTGACGGTAGACATGAACACTGTCACCTTGCCAGCTAAGGAACACTACATACATTGCATTGCATGCTTCTCTCATTGAATCAAATTCAAACAGCTGCAAACACTGGTTGATGTTACGGTAGCTAGCTAGCAAATGTCAGCTAACCGCTAGCCAACAAAGTGTGACCTGTAATTCAATGCAGTGAAAATGAAGGCTGGTGATGGTTATAAATGTTGTATTGTATAAATGTTGTATTTTAATTGTATTGGCTACTTACTGAAAGTCTGCCACCAACGACATACTGTCAGATCCTACACATGCATTGTACCACTACCTGCACGATGTGCCACTGCTGAGGGCTGGGGGTCAGTGGATTAAACCATTGTGAGGCAAAGGGCGGGGGGTTGCAATCTTTTGAAACTTAAAAACGCACTATTAAGTGTCTATAATGAGTACAAGTGCTTTCTCTGCTTATTAGTAATATTATTGAAATTACAGTTATGTTAACAGTGATATATTTGGGGGGGGGGCAAATCAGGATAGGGGTGTCGTGTCCCCCCTTTCCCCCCGGGATTTCCGCCTATGCTCATGCCTACATCCCAGCTTTGAGGTAAAACTGCATTTCACACACAAACACCCGCACTTGCATGTAACCATGGTTACAGGGGAGCAACGCAGAACGTAACAAATAACGCATTGCAATCCAGGTTGTTTTTTTGTCCTCTGACACGGCAAACAGTGTAGAGTTGAGATTAATGCTTCAGCTGTGTTTCTGGGGCAAGAAGGCTGGCTTGCAAGCAGGCAGGCAACAGGACGAGTCACAGGGGGAGGAGCACTGATGCAGTTTACAGATCACAAGAAATTGAGGATTCATTCCACGCACACAAACACACATAGAAGGACTGCTTTGAGGCGTCGCTGTTGCCATGCTGAGGGAAGCTTGTCTAGTGCGTGTGTGTGTGAAAGAGAGAAAGACATTCAGAGAGATAGAGAGAGAAGAAAATAAAGAAATGAAAATAAAGTTTATGCATGCGTCCGCAGAGACTCTGCAGCCGCTGCTGTATTGCAGCATGCCACACTGCAGCCCATTGCTGCCATTGCTGCTCCACCTCCGTGTGAACAATGCATCACAGGACAAACACTCACATATATATTACACACAGACATACACGGCCGGTGAAAAACTGGTACCTTTCATGATCGTTACCAGTAAAGCGGCATTAATTGAGATTCTCACGCATTGACCCCCCCGACCCTAATCTGATTATGCCACATGATTGGATGTTTGTGCTGGGGCCACAGGTCTCCGGGGCTAGGCAGCCACTTTACACATGCTGCCGTCATGGGCCATCTGGAAAGACGCCTATGCAGGGGTGCTGACAGCACACAGAATACATCTAGGGCCATCTGTGTGGCCATTAGGCTTTAGTGTGTGAGTCCTGGTAGAGCAAATACAGTTCACAGTTCTGACTGGCTCTGGGTAAGCAATTACCCTCAGGGACAGATCCACTAACCAATGCAAAACTGCTAAGTTTAAACAGGGGATAAGTTCTTGGGGCCTTGTAGGCTCAATTGCACTTAGACAATACAACGATGATTTGCTGTGAAGCAGGAAAAGTTCTCTTGTGTTGATTAAACTTTATTAATTTATCATCATTACTTTACTATACCGTTCTATTACTATATGTTTGTATGGACTTAGTGCTAAGTCAGCAGGTACTGTTTTCTATTCATTTGAACAGAATTGACAGATTTCCATCCATTCAATGATGGAAATTATACATTTTTTATTTCCATTTTTAAAATATGGCAGACATTCTTCAGATCAACATTGCAGTTAGCAGTAATTCCTTGATAGCACAATTGCAAATGTTCACCTGTTGACTCGACGTCTCCTACTGATGTCAGTGGCAATGCTAGCTTCTGTTTTTGTTCTGAGCACACGGTAGGAGGGTCGCGTGACTTCATGTCCGAGTTGCTGTAGAGACACATTATTCTGTCCTTTTTAAAAGGAGGCCAGAATCAAGTTGTGTAGCTGGTACCTTACATATAAGATGGTGACTCCTAATGCACTAAGAAAGTTAACTCGACATGTGGCTTGGATAGTGAGCGAGTGAGAGAGAGCGAGACAGAGAGAGAGAGAGAGAAGTAAAACATCTATTTAAATTATAATTTCCCCCGCACACTTTACTCTGCTCTTGGACAACACAAGCGCTGACTCAGGGGAAAAGTCCAGATTGCTTTTGGAAAAGGATGAGTGCCAGAATGAGGAGATAGAGAGAGAGGCTGGAGAGAGAGAGAGAGAGAGAGCAGAGAGAGTGCAGAGAAGGGCCAAGTCGGATTTGTGCTCAATTTCATTACGTTTTTTTGGCTGAGGGAAGAGGTCTGCAGAGCCATAAGGGGCTTATCTGAAGCTATAACCCATTCCAATTTGATTAACAGCTATTGATTGAGCCTTTCAATTGGTCCCAATTGAATGTGGCTGTATTAGCCCAAAATGGGCTATCTAACTAAGCGGTGGATGAGCAAGGCCATTGGTTGTCAGCACCCTGTTTTAGCAGTGGTTAGGCTTGCCTATTGGCCGTTAGTTATCAGCATTAGCGCTGGACTGGCTAGCCTATAGGCTGTTATTGATTTGTGTTAGTGTTAGATCGGCTAGCCTATGGCCTGTTTGCTATCTGTGATACCTGTGGATAGGCTAGCCCATGAACTGTTTGCTTAAATCTGTGATAACTGTGGGAGGGCTATTCTGTGGGATTTTTTATGTATCTATGATAGCAGTGGGTGGGCAGTGTTGTCCCTCCTGATGATGCTTTTGGGGTCATATTACTATAAAATATACATATAACTGGGTTAAAAATATGAGTAGTCTCAATTGTGTTGCCCACACACACAGTTTGACAGATATTGGTTGCAATCTCTGTCTATTGACATGTTTCATACCAAAAATAGCTCCAAGTGACTTTAGATACTAGAAGGGTAATCACTTCTCTATAATACTCATTGGCAGATCTGAGCCCTATTCACGTACAGCGCTGTCAATGATTAACAGGGATGGCGGCTATTGCTGCAGTTACCTGTATCATAACTGCTCAAGTTCATCTTACGCCTACATTTCCAACACACCAAACATACTGTGAATACTAAATCCTTTATGAAAGTGGGTAGGCAAATGAACACAGACTTATGCAGCCACACAGAACAACACAGCATACACGCACACATGCACACATATGATTGCACACACACGGGTGTCCAAGACGTCAGCGTCATCATTAACAGTCCGTGCACATGGTTCCGCAGCGTTGCAGAGTCGATTAAACCTCCGACTACCAGATAATAAAGATAATTGACCCAGGATAAATACAGCACACGTGGCCATACATAAACGACAGGAGAAGTAATGAAGCTTAGACCCAGAAGAGTAGAGAAGAGATGAAGACAGGAGAGGAATCTCCAGGGAGCTGACAGAAAGCCATCCTGTATTTGTCAGGATTCAGTGGGTATAGAAAATAATCACCCCCCTGTAAAATAATCACATTTGGTTGCTTTGCAGCCTGAAATGAAGACAGACACAGTTTTTGTTTCATTCAGCTGTATTTACTCAGTGCAACTTATAACATCCAAGTGAAAGATATAACACCAACATGTCAGAAAAAAATAAATAAATAAAAAAACAATCACTGAGTTGGAAAAAGGATCACTCCCTTGTTTCAGTATATTGTTGAACCACCTTTTGCTTTAATTACAGCCCTTAGTCTGTTGGGATATGTCTCTACTAACTTTGCACATCTAGACGTTGCAATATTTGACCACTCTTCTTTGCAGAACTGCTCAAGTTCAGTTAAATTTGATGGTGACCGTTTGTGGACTGCTGTCTTCAAGTCATTCCACAGATTTTCAATGGTGTTTAAGTCTGGGCTCTGACTAGGCCATGCAAGGACATTCACCTTTTTCACCTTCAACCACTGTGTGGTCAGTTTTGCTGTGTGCTTTGGGTCATTGTCATGTTGGAAGGTAAATCTTCTTCCCATTGACAACTTTCTGGCAGAGAGCAGCAGATTTTCCTCAAGAATTTGACCGTATTTTGCCCCATCCATTTTTCCTTCTATCCTGACAAGTGCTCCAGTCCCTGCTGCAGAGAAACAACCCCATAACATGATATTACCACCTCCATGCTTTACTGTAACAATTGAATTTTAGTCTCATCTGACCTTAACACCTTTTTCCATGTGG
Organism: Esox masquinongy; assembly: GCA_016801175.1. NCBI lineage: Eukaryota > Metazoa > Chordata > Actinopteri > Esociformes > Esocidae > Esox > Esox masquinongy. The sequence continues at coordinate 11,372 of JACXGI010012119.1, read as the reverse complement.
CCTTAGAATCTTCAAGGTGCATTTTGGCAAAGCTCAGTCGTGACTGCATGTGGCCTTTCTTGAGG
>JACXGI010012119.1:0-11207 GCA_016801175.1 Esox masquinongy | reverse complement strand
GTTTCATGCTGAGCTAATCAAAATGACCACAGCTGATCACAGTTGAAAGTCAATTGGCTTTGTGTGCTATTGAGAAGGTGATTAACTACACCTGGTTGGGTTTACAAGTCATTTTTAGGAGAGGGGTGATTCTTTTTCCAACGCAGTGATTCTGTTTTTTAATTTGTAATTTTTTTTTCTGACTACTTGGTATTATATCTTTCACTTGGATGTTATAAGTTGTAAATACAGCTGAATGAAACAAAAACTGTCTGTCCGTTTTCATTTCAGGCTGCAGAGCAACAAAATGTGATTATTTTACAGGGGGGTGATTCTTTTCTATACCCACTGTATATAGGGTGAAACAAAGGCTCTCTCAAAATGGCAGCCTATTCCTCATACCTGCTAGTCAAAAACAAGTACCTGGTAAAAATCAAGTTGACTCTGGCGGGTAGTTCCTGGAGAGTGTTTTATAGGCCAACAATGTGCCACTGCCTGCAGTGCACAGTTAACGCTGTATCAAAAACTGTGCTGATTGACTTTCCCCACTTCACAGTACAGTTAAGCATAAAAATGCCTGGAAAATCTGTTTTGATGGTTATAAATGAGTCTTCATTCAGTTTAACATCTTTGTTGTTGAGGATGTGTTGCAGCTGTTTATCTTGTCAGTCTTTGTTTTTTTATGTCTTTATGTCTCTCAACTACTTAATGTCAAAAACTCAAACAGCCACTTAGACGCTAATTAAAGCGTGTTGACCAATTAAAACATTATCAACATATATACATCTCTGGAAAAAATTTAGAGACCACTGCACCTTTTTCTTTCCTTTCCAAAAAAGTTGAGAAGGAAAGTTTTGAATGAGGAACAGAAGCGTTCAATTTGAAGTGCTCTCTTAATTTTAACCCTGTTCCTCACTCAAAACCTTCCTTTTCGACTTTTTTGGAAAGGAAACAAAAAGGTGCAGTGGTCTCTTAATTTTTTCTGGAGCTGTATATACACACATAAAGTTGAAGTTGGAAGTTTACATACACTTAGGTTGAAGTAATTAAAACTAATTTTTCAACTACTCCACAGATTTCAACAAACTATAGTTTTGGCAAGTCGGTCAGGACATCTACTTCGTGCATGTCACAAGTAATTTTTCCAAGAATTGTTTACAGACTGATTATTTCACTTATATACACTTACGTACACTAAGTTGACTGTGTTGTTAAACAGCTTGGAAAATTCCAGAAAATGATGTCATGGCTTTAGAAGTTTCTGCTAGGCTAATTGACATAATTTGAGTCAATTGGAGGTGTACCTGTGAAAGTATTTCAAGGCCTACCTTCAAACTCAGTGCCTCTTTACTTGACATCATGGGAAAATCAAAAGAAAAGAAATCCAAAGAAATCAGCCAATACCTGAGAAAAGAAACTGTAGACCTCTACAAGTCTGGTTCATCCTTAGGAGCAATTTCCAAACACCTGAAGGTACCACATTCATCGGTACAAATAATAGTACACTATAAGTACTCTATATACACCATGGGACCACGCAGCCGTCATACCGCTCAGGAAGGAGACGCGTTCTGTGTCCTAGAGATTAACATACTTTGGTGAAAAAAGTGCAAATCAACCCCAGAACAACAGCAAAGGACCTTGTGAAGATGGTGGAGAAAACATGTACAGAAATATCTATATCCACAGTAAAACATGCCTTATATTGACATAACCTAAAAAGCTGCTCAACAGGGAAGAAGCCACTGCTCAAAAACCACCATAAAAAAGCCAGACTATGGTTTGCAACTGCACCTGGGGACAAAGATCATACTTTTTGAAGAAATGTCCTCTGATCTGATGAAACAAAAATTGAACAGTTTGGCCATAGTGACCATCACTATGTTTGGAGGAAAAGGGGGGAGGTTTGCAAGCCGAAGAACACCCTTCCAAACATGAAGGACCATGTTGTGGGGGTGCTTTGCTGCAGGAGGGACTGGAGGGACTGGTGCACTTCACAAAGTAGATGGCATCATGAGAAAGGAAACTTATGTGGATATATTGAAGCAACATCAAGATATCAGTCAGGAAGTTATACTTCCCCAAGCATACTTCCAAAGTTGTGCCAAAATGGCTTCAGGACAACAAAGTCAAGGTATTCATAAAGGGCATCATAAAACCCTAACCTCAAATCTATAGAAATTTTGTGGGCAGAACTGAAAAAGCATGTGCGAGCAAGGAGGCCTACAAACCTGACTCAGTTACACCAGTTCTGTGAGAAGGAATGGGCCACAATTCCCCCTACTTATCGTGGGAAGTCTTGTGGAAGGCTACTCGAAACATTTGACCCAAGTTAAACAATTTAAAGGAAATGCTACCGAATACTAATAGAGTACAAGTAAACTTCTGGGAGTTTGATGAAAGAAATAAAAGCTGAAATCAGTCATTCTCTCTACTATTATTCTGACATTTCACATTCTTAATATAAAGTGGTGATCCTAACTGACCTAAGACAGGAAATGTTTTACTAGGATTAAATGTCAGGAATTCTGAGTTTAAATTTATTTGGCTAAGGTGTATGTAAACTTCCGACTTCAACTGTACATACACTAAATAGCCAAAAGTATGTGGGCACCCCTACTAATTAAGTTCAGGTGTTTCATCCACACCAATTGCTCACAGGTGCATAAAATCCAGCACATAGCCATGAAATCTCCATTGGCACACATTGGCAGTATAATGGGTTGTACTGAAGAGCTCAGTGGCTTCAAACGTGACTTCAAATTTCTGCCCTACTAGATCTGTCCCGGTCAACTGTAAGTGCTAGAATTGTGAAGTGGAAACGTCTAGGAGCAACACCAACCCAGCCACAAAGTGGTAGACCACACAAACTCAAAGAGTGTGGCTGTCAAGTGCTGAAGCGCATAACGCAAAAAGAACACCCATCTGTTGCATCACCCACACCAGAGTTCCAAACTGCATCTGGATGCAACATCAGCACAAGAAGTGTGTGTCAGGAGCTTCACGAAATGGGTTTCCATGGCCAAGTAACTGTATGCAAACCTCACATCAACATGTGCAATGCCAAGCACATTCTGGAGTGGTGCAAAGCATGCCGCCACTGGACTCTGGAGCAGTGGAAACATGTTCTCTGGCGTGATGAATCCCACTTCACTATCTGGCAGTCTGATGGATGAATCTGGGTGTGGCAAATGCCAAGAGAATGCTACTTACTGGAATGCATAGTGTCAACTGCAAAGTTTGGTGGAGGAGGGATAATGGTCTGGGGCTGTGTTTCAGGGTTTGGGCTAGGCTCCTTAGTTCCAGTGATGGGTCATTTTAATAATGCAGGATACAAAGACATTTTAGACAATTGGATGCTTCTAACTTTGTGGCAACAGTTTGGGGAAGGCCCTTTCCAGGTTCTGCATGACTGTGCAACTGTGCACAAAGCGGGGTCCATATAGACATGGTCCGACAAGGTTGGTGTGGAGAAACACAAGTGGCCTGCACAGAGCCCTGACCTCAACCCCACACGTTTGGGATTAATTAAAACAGCGAATACGAGCCAGGCTTTCTCATCCAACATCAGTGGCTAACCTCACAAATGCTCTTTTGGCTGAATGGGCACAAATTCCCACAGATACGTGCCAAACTTGTGGAAAGCCTTCCCAGAAGAGTGGCGGCTGTTATAGCTGCAAAGGGGGGGCCAACTCCATATTAATCCCCATGGTTTTGGAATGGGATGTCCAAAAAGCTCATTTAGGTGTGATGATCAGGTGTCCACATACCTTTGGCGATATAGTATATATTACATTTATTTTATCAGGTACACTACAGTTCAAATGTTTGGGGTCACTTAGAAATGTCCTTGTTTTCCATGACAACATACATGAAATTAGTTTGAATAGGAAATATAGCAAGAAGAATTGGAAATATAGTAATTGACAAGGTTAGAAATAATGATTTTTAACTGAAACAATAATTGAGTCCTTCAAACTTCTTTTACAGCCTTGCAGACCTTTGAAATTCTAGTTGTCAGTTTGTTGAGGTAATCTGAAGAGATTTCACCACATGATTCCTGAAGCACCTCCCACAATTTGGATTGGCTTGATGGGCACTTCTTATATACCACAATTGAGTGACAGCCTTCCTTCTTCAAGATCCCTTTTACCCTGTACAGATCTCCCACTTTACTACCACAAAAAGCACCCCTAGACCATTACATTGCCTCCCCCTGCTTGAAAGACTCACTCCTCCAGCATCTTTTCATTTGGTCTGCCTCTCACGAATGTTCTTCTTTGTGATCCGAACATCTACATTTTTTTTTGTCTGTCCATAACAATTTTTTCCAGTCTTCCTCTGTCCAGTGTCTGTGTTCTTTTGCCCATGTTAAGCTTTTCTTTTTATTGACCAGTCTGAGATTCATTTCTCAGAACAAGAATAAACTGGGGAGTTTCATAAGAAAGTTCTTTGTCTCTAGCCATTTTGAGCCTGCAATCGAACCCACACTTGCTGATGCTCCAGATACTCAACTAGTTTAAAAAAGAAACAAAACTATCCTTTAACCAGCACAACAATTTTCAACTGTGATAACATAGTTATAAAAGGGTTTTCTAATGATCAATTAGCCTTTTAAAATGACTTGGATTAGCAAACACAACGTGCCATTGGTACATAGGACTGATGGTTTCTGATAATGGGCCGAAGAACACTTAAGTAGATATTTCATTAAAAATCAGTAATTTCCAGCCACAATAGTCTTTTTCATCATTGTCTACACTGTATTTCTGATCAATTTTATGTTATTTTAAAGGACACAAAATTTGATTTTCTATCAAAAACAAGGCAATATCTAAGTGACCCCAAACTTTTGAATGGTAGTGTAGGTAAAACTGAAAACACATTCTCATTATCAGTAACAACCTGTGAGTAATTAGGGTTATCTGCTTTGCTCAGGGACAAAACAGATCTTTCACCATACTAGCTCAGAGATTCAGTCCAGCAACGTTATAGGTATTGGTCAGATGCTCTAACCACTAGGCTATGCAGTCACCTTTAAACATACACACAAAACACCACAAATAACCACTGAAATACTTACTCTGCTCATAAACACATCCTCAACCCCTTGATTAGATAAAACACGTGTGTTAGTGATGGATTATTTAGGACAAAAGTCGTCTAGGACCAGGAGTAAAGAACACTGGCCCCAGACGGTGAGGCAACACACACCTTGACACAGCAGTGTGAAATATTTCAGTCAGTGTGTGCCAAGTCACACCTAGAGCAGCTTGTTAATGAGGGAATGCCACGGGCAAGAGACAAAAAAATACAGCAATGACCCCAATGATTGGGCTAGCTGAGGCAGCCCTTGAACCTTGCGTGCGCGTGCATGTGCATGCACGGAGAAATAATTGAATCAAACTAAAATCCTCTCTCCTAGCTGGAGAGATCATAAACACTCTTTGTTCTTTGGCTTTTCCCAAGATTTCAAAGATTTTTCATGTGTTGAGAAAAGTTTTTATTCTTGCATCATTAATTTTGTCTCTTCTCACAACTACCTCAATGATTATCCCCTTTTATCCAGTTGATGAGAAATGTTAATGAATCACACACACACACACACACACACACAAATACACACTGTGAATATGTACTGAAAGATATTCATCAACCAGGATATATCTGGTTCATTACCATTTTCTGATTACCATAAACGTACCAAAGCATTGCCACTTTCAAGAGCCATTCCATGACATCTATTCTGTAATGATGAATGGTAAAAAAGGTGTTTAAACTCTGATCACAGTTGCAGTAAAAAGCTCCCTATTCATTCAATGCATATCTCCTGCAAAGGTATACTGTCAATCAAAATGAAAATAGCAGTAAACTTTGTTTCGCCACTATATCACTGATTGTACAGTAAAATGCATGGTTTTCAGTTGTTGTATCATTTGAACATACCATGTACAACGCCAATTCAGAGACCACCCCTTTACTGGAGACCACCACAAGACCTGCAAAGACTGAGGTTGTCCTATCTTAGAGACCAAACCATTAATGCAGACTGCCACCAGTCCTGCTAAGACCAAGGTTGTCCCTAAGTTAGGTGTGCATTGATGTGCATTGACTAGAGGAAGTATATTTTGTGTTCTGTGCCAATGCCTGGTTACACTTCTTGTTTCACCTCATGCCCTCCCTTGAGAGTCAACATAGTCCCTAAGGAGTTCTCCTAAGATCATCTTTCTCCCTTTCCCTGTTGACTCCCTCCTCTTGAAGCCTTATTGTGTAAGGTTAAAGGCTGAAGGGAATGTTGTGGAGTTACGACTGAAACTGTTCTATAGAAAAGCACAAGTTTTTCTGGCTGAAAAAGGGGAATTAGCTTCCAGGGTTACGGAGCACTAAATGTCAGCCTGCACCGAATCATTGATAAAGACTGGTCCTAGAATTTGATCAAACCCTGGCTTCCTATCTGGTTTCATCCACTGTTTAATGGCTCAAGCAAACACCTCAGACAGATGAAATTGAGGCTGAAGCTAACAGAGACACCAACAAAGACAGACCTAGGTATATCCAACCATTCAACCAACCGAAGGAAGAGGGAGAGCATTCCCCTGGTTGCCATGGAACCCCCCCCCCCACACACACACGGAGATACATTCAACCAATCATTTCTTTCATTAACCCTGTCCTTGCCAAAAGGGGTTCTCTAACAAGGCATCAATCCCCAAAGGAAATCCTGGGAGAATATATTGCCGAAATTGTCCTCTTCTATGAATAATGAATATTCAATCAAGTGGAACTGTTCAGTAAGTGTATGTGTCAAATTCAACTGTTGAAATAGATTAACCTGTTTGTATACGTTTAATGGATTCCTTTTCCCATAAACTACACAGGGTGAAATAGATATGATTCAGAGATCCGGTCCCTTTCGTCTCAGTGCACACACCAGCACGTATACACATGCATGGATGCACAAACATACACATGCACACATGCACACATGCACACACACACACACACACACACACACGCACACACACACACACACACACACACACACACACACCTGCAACCAGCTGATAATGAAGCTGTATCAGGCAACTGAAACACAGCCATCTGGGTAGAGGACCCGTTCCCTCCACCCCTTCCGTCCTGCGGGACCCTTTACTCTTTCAGAGCATTCGTGGTAAATGATAGTACTGTCTAATGAGCTCAATCGGAGTGATCCAGAGAAAGACAATATGCTCAGTCCCAGATCAACCTCTCAGTCCCAGATTGACCTCTCAGTCCCAAATCGACCTCTCATGTACAGGGGGAAACGGATGCGTTCTTTTTTCTCCCCTCACAACTGGAGATGGCCAAGACATCCATCGGAGATCACTAAGTATCCAAGGCAAACACTGAAGAGGCCAGAGAGTGTGGAGAATGAAAGTATGCCAGAGTGCAGAGAATGGAAGTATGCCAGAAAGGGAGGGGGAGAAAAGTGATAGAGAGAGCGGAGAGATGAGAAGAACAGAGAAAGAGACACGAGAAAGAGATACAAAAAGAGAGTGAGAGAGGAAGAAATTGAAAGACAAGGCATGAAACACAGAGTAAGAATGTCCAAGAAAAAGTGTTGACCACTGTGACTGACCCCAAATTATGGAAAACCTTAACTATGTACAGATTTAGTATGGTCTTGTTACCAAGACAGGTCAATATAGGCAGACCTGGCTCTCAGACTATGTGCACTCTGCCCACAAAATGAGGTGGAAACAGAGCTGCACTTTCTGACCTCGTGCCAAATGTATGACCACATTAGCCACTCTCAGAAATTTATTTAAAATAAGTAAGATTTATTTTTATTTTGTCATCCATTATCTTTTTTAACTTCCACTTGCTTTGGCAAACCAATGTTTCCAATGACAATACATTAAAATGTAAATTGAGATGACAGAGACACACTGAGAGAGAGAGACAGAGTGAGAGACAGGTTGAGATAACAAGAGAGAGACACACCAAGACACAGAACCAGAAAGAGACACACACCAAGAGATAGAGAGAATGAAAGTGGTAGACTGGAGTAGATGAAAGAAGAAGAGAACTGCTATAAAAGGGGTGAGCAAAGAGAAGAAGATAGAGAGGGGCTAGTGTGGGAGAGAAGGAGAGAGAAGGAGGAGGAGGTAGGGATATAAAAAGCTTGGCGGCTGCAGTCTCGCTGTGATCTCCAGTATGGTAAGCATGGCCATTGTCAGAGAAGGAGAGATGAAACCATGACAACCATCCCCACTGATGCTGACCGACACACACACACACACACACACACACTGGCTGACACAAATGGGGGCCAACCCTGCCTTAAAAAGGAGGCTCCAACCTTTTACAAATGAAAACACACACTAATTGTTTCGAGCCTGCCCAGCTAGACAGTTCTTCTTGGCAAAACACCTCCAGTTTGGCCCCTCTAGAAGACAAAAAAAACCACACAACAATTCCTCCCAAAACCTTTCATTCATACTATCTGTTCGATTAAACACATTTTCAAGTGCCGCATTGAACAAAGGAGTCATTGTTTCCCAGTGATTTCTATTTTAATGGATTAAGTCCCTGATTTTTAAGAAACCACATATTGAAAATTACATATAGTGGGTCACAATAATATTATCTTGATATCTTGTGTGTGTGTGTGTGGGAGGGGGGGGTGCCCTTCCCATATGAGGAAGTAACTGAAATAGGGCTAAATGGATTCCTCTTTAAATCCTGGCCCCTTGGGGAAGCGTGTAAGCTCTGTGTGTGATACGCACGCACATGTGCACACACACCCACATATGCAGGAGACATACACACGCTTGCCCCACCTAAGCTCCTGTTATGGGAGGTTGATGACATATGGTCTTGCCTCCACACTCTCTGCAGACGCAGAATAGCAGAAATCTTTTCTAACAGCCACCAACTACTAAGTCAGCCTCAAACTCCTACCAGAACACACAAACGCACAATTTGAAATGAAAACACACATTGTCAATGGTCTAAAATTGGTCACACGTGCGTGGACGCAGACAGAATTTGAAATAAAAACACACATTGTCAGTGGACACAGATATGTTAGGAAGCGCACACACAGTTTCACACACATTCATTGGGAATTGAAAGAGCAGCACGTTCCCGCTTGCGGCCCGGCTCCGCTTTCGAGTTATTTCAGGATGTAGAGTCATAGTCAGGATGGACACTGGAGCCCCGGAGGAGAACATGGGTAAAAGACGACACAAGCACTACACACGTGACCACCATTGAGGGAGTGTTAGAGTGCAAGGTGGCGGGGCGGAGGAATCACCACATCTCAACTTCAATACTCGACGTTTGTTCCCCAAATGCCAAATCTATTTTGCAGTCATCCAACGCAGATGTTTTAAACGAGAAGCACTCAGGATTGATCCCGCAAGCCCCTGAGCCTTCAGCATGCTCCACTCTGTTGTCGTCATCGACAACTCCAGTGCAATCCGCTAGCCTACTTGTGTAACGTAGTTCCCTTTCTCAGTTTTTATGGGGGGCCCCCCTAAGCATTATTCTTGACCTTAACTATTTGAGGAATATACGTCTACGCTGCTACCCTGTCGAGCTGTCTCTGTTTTCACACCACGGCAAAACCTGTAAGCACCAGGGATGAATGCAGTTGAATTATAGGTCGAAAAAATGTATATGTTGTAAAAACGTAGTGTGTAACGTTGGTCCAAAATATGGTGGCACTGTAAGATCTTGTTTGGTGTAAGAAGAAAATGGCCAAGCGGTTGGTAGCTGAGAGGTCGAGGTAGAAGATGTTGGTCTGCTAAGGAAGTTAGGATGCCGCATACACAGCCTAAAGAGCAGGCCCGCCGATAGGGGGGGACAAACGGGTCTGTTGTCCCGGGCCCAGGGTAGGGGGGGGGCCAGAACTGACATTGAGTTGACATTAAAGGGCCCATCTAAGATTATCTCGTCCCGGGCCCAGGCAAGACTGTCAGCTGGCCTGCTAAAGAATAGTGTGGTCAGGAGAGATGACTGGATGAGTGTGGGTGGAAGTGGTTGTTGTGGATCACTGAGCACCTATGGTATGCAAGGACACAGGTGCAGATGGTACCCAGAAAGCAGGCATTTATGTGAGAATGGATGGACTTAAATGCGACCAGCAGCTCTCAAGTACATTCAGTGCTAATGTGTGCCAAGGATGCCAGGGAAATGTGAACTAAGTGTAATGGTGTAACGTTGTCCCATCATATAATGCAGAAAATTAAAATCAGGCTTGTGCAGTAAGTCACTCAAATAGTTCTCAACTTGCTATATAACTCATTGCAAATGTAAATCCTGTAAATATGGTATTGAGACTGAAGTACAGTCTGGGAAGTTCCACATGAAAAGAATTATGATTTGTGGCCTAAGGTGGTTCACTGTCTATGCTGCTGCCTCCAGTACATATGTACAGCTGCAGCGTAGGGTAGAATCCCAACTACAGCTCTTTCAGCAAAAAATGTCCATTAGAATAAATGCAGGGAAAAATATATCTTACCAAAAACAATAGTGATTTGTCCTTTAAAATATGTTCTGAAGAAATCCAATGATTACAACATCGAACAAACAATGCTATGCTACTAGCACAAGCAAGAGGCACCTTTGTTCTGTTAATATGAAATTGCCTGTCTCCAAATTATTTGTGATGTTACTAACCTGAATGGCCATAATATAACTGTGCCACTTTTTGGTCTCCAGCTCTGTAAACAGTGAGGGATTTTGAGTAAGGATTACTGCATATGTGTGTGTGTGTGTGTGTGTGTGTGAGATAGAGAGAGAGAATTACAATAGGCTACTGTATGCACCCCCTAATCTCATAAAGAATGCAGTGCCATGGGGGGTGGCTATGGCCAACCGCACGCATGCGTGACTTTTAATCTAATGACAAACGCAGTTCAGCACAGCTGGGACATGTCACCCAAAACTCTTCACGGCCTTGGAAGTGTTTGGATTTGATTTAACTAGCGACTAAAAGAACAGAACAAGGCAGAGCACCCGGTTTAAAGGGAGCATCCATATGAACGACAGCTGGAAGGCAGATAATAAACATTTTGAAATATAAAACATAGACAAAATTGGGAATAATTAAATTAGATTAATAGATTAGGAATTTTACATCCATCAAACGGTTCCTGTCACAATCCATTAAACTTGTATAAATTAACCTTACTACTTAATTGCTTTGGTATCAATTATTCATGCCTGTGTGTGTGTGTGTG